>JAAEAF010006323.1:0-68366 GCA_011037195.1 Triatoma infestans | reverse complement strand
TTGTATGACATATATGCTAATAATATAGAAAATTATACAGCCTACGTCCGTCCACTTCTGTTGCTATAAAACATTATTATACTGTCGGCATCTTTATGAACTAGTTTGTGTTTATAATTATTATAAACTTAAACTTATTTTGAATATTTTGTATTAGAATGGAAAGTAATTTTAAGCAATTTCGATTTCATGTCGCCATGCTTGAGAACTTCAAAAATTGTTTTCCATGAGTACCTGCTTCATTTTGCGATCATCGACTGGTTTTTAGGAAGTTCGCCTGACTTGATAGTGCGATTTCACAGTACCACGTGAATAGAAAGAGTGATTATTGATTATGATATAATCTCCCTAAATGAGGGTATCATCTGATTTTGCTCTATGCAAGTTTGGGTTATTACAATATTTTATCAAAACATCTTGATGATGGGCAAACGCCCGAAACCGGATGATGACCACAAGATTAAGCAGGCTATTAAATTATTAAATAATTATTAAATATTAAATAATTATTGAAGATTTTAATTAAATATATTTTAGTTTTCTCTAAGAAATTCTTTACGAGAGAAGCATGTAAACCACTTCCCTATAAACCTGATATCTCTCATGGCATCATGACAAGAATCATAACTCCAGCAAATGAGTGAGTGGTTACCATATTCGTGTAGTAGAGAATATTCATTTTTTTTTTTAATTTAAGGCGCGTCAACATCTATGATCATTAGCGCCCGGAGCTTCTCAGTGTACTGCCTGCCTTCGGACAGTGTTCTCTCGCTACAGACAACACTGTTCATCACCGAACAGTGAGCTGTAGAGGCTCCTAGGAAGAAAAATTCTAAGGGTAGCACTGGACTCGAACCCGGGACCTCCGCGTGGGAGTCCAACGCGCTCACCGCTTAGTTAATCCCTTCCCTAGATAAAATTAATGATTAGTGCTTTGTCTGAACTTCCCTCGCTTAATTTTCAACAAAATATACAGGTCATTATTGGAAGTAAGAATGAATTTTAAATTTCAATTCAGCTTCTGCATTTTTTCCTTCTTTAACTGCTACAAAAGAAAAGTTTTACATTCTAGGAAGATTTTTTTTAAAGTTGAGCTTTCACTGGCGCTAAAACTTTTAGGTTCCATTAATTAAAAAAAATTGTTCTCTCTCTAGAAAAAATCAAGCTTTCGTATCGGTACTACCACAGCATTTGATACGAAGCTTTTGGCCGGAAATCCGTCGGCCGGAAATAAGAACTTTCTGAATGATTTTCTTTTTTTTCAGTTTACCGCAATTTTATAAAAACTAATCTTAACTAATTTTTTTATTGGATGCATACAATACTTCCTGGTGGAAACCATTTCCAGGAAAATTGATTTTATTGAAGTTTCTGGGAGGGAAGGGGGGAGCGGTAGTATGAAACTTTCTTCTGAAGAGCCACTTCTGTACATTTGTAACGGCAAGAGAGAGAACATAGGCCCGACCGAGAGAAAAACAGACTCTCTCTGGTACTCTCTGACTTAAGCAGGCTAGAGTGGGGAGAACCTGTATATAAGCCAGTGAGAGATCTAGACATCTATCTATCAGATTCAACCATATACATCACATCGTGTCTTATCATCGTGTCATAACTTTACTCTAACCCTTTATTACAAGTCCAGTGCAGTTTGTGTAAACTTATATTTATATTATAACAGTGTCTTCAGATCTCGTCTAATTAATCAATCCCAATTTCTCTCCTCATCAACTCCATTATACATTGTACTGCCCCATCACCGTATAATAATACGATAGCTACCTTAATAGTATACCTAGAATTTAAAATTTGAAGAAAACCGTTTTGCCGTAAGTGGAACTTATAATATTTTTCTGTGCTTTAGGTATATTTTTAAAATTTGGTTTGCTAAATGCACAGATATAAATCTAATCATTTTTATTTGAAACGATTACCGAATAAATTTTTTTCAGAGGGTACCTGAAAGTGTGGGAGAACTGGTTGTTAGATTTAATGTGTTCAGCAGTGATTTCAGCGCTATCTGCTAGAACTACCGTGTAATCATAATGACTACCAACTATTTGATAAGCAGGAACTTATGCTTCCATCACTACTTATTCCGGTTTTAGATATACCACCGTTCTGACACGAAAGTTTCGGGATAAAAATATACAACAACCGAAAGTGTGACTTTATTGAATGTTTCTTCGAACTTTAAACGACGTCAAAAACAATTGTTGTTTTTTTCTTTCTTTCTCCAAAACAATTCCAGCGATTTTCTTCACACTTCATATACCAGGCATAAAATACTTGCCTATCACTTTTATTTGAACCATTTTCCGGGAAATTTTATTTTTAAACGGTTCTGGAAAATAGTAAGGTTAAGCATTTTCCTCCAAAATAACACTTTCAGTCTGGTTTTACCACCTATATAATATCAATTTAAATTAAAAAAAAAAAACATAGAATTTTAAAAATCATCGATTAATCGGAAATGCGTTCTTTATAGAATAAGTTTTTTGCAATTTTTTTGAATAAGACCATAGCGAATTTCTTTAAACTTGGATGTGTTAACTGCACAGATTACTTCTATTTATAATCGGAAAAAAGGTAATTTTAGGGAGTTCTGCGGGAATTGGTTAAATTTCAATAGTTATTTGGTTGGTTTAATGAAAGTTTGCGCTGTCTACTGGGCAATTGTTCAGTCACAACTGCTACCTGCCTGGGTACGTACTTGTTTCCCTCACTACGAGGGCTGCTATTTATATTTCTGGCCTTGGTAACACTGATTGTTGCTAGGCACCAGCTGATGTTTCCAGTGCAACCTTCACATTGTTAAACATAACCTCAAGCAAAACATTTTGTCATTTCATTGTTGTTAGTGTTAGTGATAGCAGGTTGAAAAAGTGATCTTAGGAGAAAATGGAATTAACTCGTGAACATTTTCGTGCAATAATTTTTCATAACTTTCGACGTGGCCTGACACGACAACAGTGCACAGATGAACTTAATTCCTTATATTGTAATGAAGCACCTTCTTACAGCACCATTAAAAACTGGTATAACGAATTCAATCGTGGCCGACGATCACTCCAGGACGAATCCCGTGAAGGTCGTCCAACAACGGTTGTTGTGCCAGAAAACGTCGATGCTGTGCATGAGCTAATAAAGCATGATCGTCATGTAACATATCGCGAGATTGAAGCATCTTTAGGCATTAGTATGACAAGCATCACTAAGATTTTGCATGAACATTTGCATGTGAAAAAGGTTTGTTCGCGTTGGATACCGCATAACCTGACAAACGCACAAAAGGCTGCTCGTGTTGATTGGTGCAAGAAAATGTTGAAGAAATTCGCTCAAGGTGCATCAAAAGCAGTTTATAATATCTGCACAGGTGACGAATCATGGATATATCATATGATCCTGAAACAAAACAGCAATCCACCGTATGGGTCTTTCAAGACGAGCCCAACCCAACCAAAGTTGTTCGTGGAAGAAGCACATCAAAGCAAATGGTTGCCTGTTTCTTCGGCATTACCGGTCATGTGGCGACTGTGCCATTAGAGGAACGTAAGACGGTCAATTCGGAATGGTACACCACTATTTGTTTGCCAGAAGTCTTTGAGAAACTTCGGGAAAAGTCAAAGAAAAGACGCATCATTCTGCATCACGACAATGCGAGCTGCCACCGATCGGCTGAAACAATGGAGTTTTTGACAGGGCAAAACATTGAATTGATGGGTCATCCACCGTACAGCCCTGATTTGGCACCTAATGATTTCTTTTTGTTCCCGAACATCAAGAAAAAACTACGTGGACAACGGTTTCCTACTCCTGAAGAAGCAGTTGCTGCATTCAAAACCCATGTTTTAGAAGTACCTAAATCGGAGTGGAAAAAGTGCTTTGAAAATTGGTTCCAACGCATGCAAAAGTGTATTCATCTTCATGGGGAATATTTTGAAAAACAATAAAATCGATTTTGTCTTTAAATGCTTGTGTTTTCATCCTTAGGCCACAAATATAAAGAGCAGCCCTCGTATTCTATATATATTTTAGGAAAAATGAGTCATCAAAGCATGTTTTGCTTTATTTTGTTACGTTACGATGATTTGAGAGTTACGTTGATAAGAAGAGTTGGATCTTTCGGAGTTCTATAGCTAGGAAGTTTTTTGCTTGCTTGACGAAAGATATTGGTGTTTACGAAGAGCTTAGAGATTTCGCCAAAACGGTTTTAGCAAGGATAGTAGCCTTAGGTAGTTTAAGTAAGTGTCTTCACCTCCTTTGGAGCGTGAGATATGGCAAATAAATTAAATTAAGCTTGATGAGATAAAATGACTTGCCCGGGTGATCTCGGCAAGTTTAAGTTTGCGATTCTGATAGGATTTGAGCGAAAGTTCAGGGGGCCACCGGTTTGTGAGGTTTCAACCGATTTAAAAAAATTGTCGTTTTATATATTATTAGATTAAAGTCGTGTGAGTGTTTCACACAAGTTTTTTTTTTTTTTTGTTATAAGTGAATATATTATTTAGTCAGCAATAGCTTATGTTTAAGATGAATAAAGAACATCAACCAAAAAATTCTTTAAAAATTTTAATCTTAACAGAGTGAATATTGAATGTATCCGGATTCTTGGGTCAAGTTTTTTTTTTTATCTAAGTTGTATAAAAGAGTGATTAAAATGTTAAATCTGAATTTTTGAACCAATCTACTATGTTTTGAATCACATTTCCAACAATATGAGCCGCATATATATTGGCCTGAAATGGGAAGCTTTAACACGATACAAGGTATTATATTTTCAAGGTCCTACCTTCCTGATTTATTATGATCGACAGAACATTCGTCAGTAATTTACCGCCAAAAAAAAAATATATATCTATATACCATTTGCATTTTATAATACATTCAGTTCTTACATACATATTATATATATATATATGTTTTTTTGCCTCCTTTGTTTAATATTTTTTATTTATTTATCTTTATTTCCTTTTACAAAATGCGAAGGACTTTGCATAAGAACATATTTTGTTGATAATAAAAGAAAACGTCAATGTTTTGGACACCCTACAGTGTTAGATATTTTTTTTTAAGTTCTTTTTTTGGACCTCCTTCTTTTTTTCTCATCTTTTTTCGTCAATACTAATGAGGACCTCCCAGGTCTCTTTATAAAAAAAAACAAAACAAAAAAAAAACTCTTTTGATAAAATGGGTGACAGAGTGACGGGCGGCCAGCCGGAGTAAGATTATTCTGTGGCTCAGAAGATCACAGTAGAGTGCTTTAAATCTTGTGGGCCTTGTTGACGTTAATGTAGTTTTTGATTGATTTATTGATCCAGAATAATGCGTGGACACACCATGGCCACCTTATATACTCGTGTTACGTAACATTTTCTGTCCCAACATCTTGTTTTTCTACCCCTTTGCAATAAAGTGTATTTTTTTTTTTTTTTTAACACCATATATTCAGTCATTTTATATGAACTTTATTTAGTTTTAAATTATATTATTTATAGTTTATGTATTTATTTACGCCCATGCTTGCCAGTGAAATGTAATTATTTTATTTTTTTTTTTGTAAAACAACAACTTATATTTATTTTATTTATTAAAAAACATAAATAAATGATTATCCAAAATTAATCTGCCATTTTTTTTTTATCAACTAGCTTCGACATGATATGGATTGCAACACACAAACAAAATGAAAATGTAATGTGATTGGTGATAGTGTATTTGTAGTGGCTTGAGCGGTGTTGTAATTCGGCTTTCTGGGTGTCATAAAATATCTTTGCAGAACCTGAGAGCCTAAGCGCTAATATTTCTAATTTCGCTGCGTCGTTTTTCGTTCTTCCACTACAAAAACCTTTTCTGGACTTTCTCTTATCCCAATTCTCACAAAAAATATTCATTACCATTGTTTCTTGAAATTGATATTTTGCTTCGTTAAAGCCCTTGAAAAATGGTGTGAGATTTGTGAAAATTTTCTTATAATCTCTCTAAAATAAATTTTTACAGAAAATGTTTAAAAAAAAAATGATGATTTTCTATATGTGTAGGTATACCATTTTATAGAGACGTTAAACTAGAAAATTAAAAAAAAAAGAAATGTCACGGAAATCTATCGATTCCGTTATCGATTTTCTTTAAACTTGGAATTCTTGCAATACATTGGATATGGGTACATTATTATCTGGACGTGTGATAGATGTTAGAGGAAAGACTAGTGAAGATGACTTTTAGGAATGTTAAAGAAATAAACTAGTAGATGCGCTGAACACTGTATAATGAAAAAGAAATACAAATAGCAAGGACATTACACTGTTGAATAATATTTGAGAATAAGGTAGCGAGAGAATGGTTAAGAGAGAGGCAGACTGGCTGAGTATTAGGAAGTATGTAGAATGATGTTGACTGACTGGCGTCGTAACTGTTGTAAAAGTGTTCTTCTGTAGGGCTAGCTCGCCTCACATATATGAAATTGTATATATTGGGCCCTACCTAGACCAAACTAATGATTCGGATCCCATTAATTCGGATCATTGGTTCTTCGGATCCCCACGAATCTTAATGATTCTAATTATTCAGATCCTATTACAGTAGGCAGCATTGACGTCTCAATTAGCAGTGCTATTAGCATTACTATTCACAGTACTTGCATTGAAGTTACCCTATTCTGGAAAGTACCACCAGAACACTCCAATTTTTAGGCCTATATGTGAATTGTTATTATGCTAAGTTTGAAGAAAATCATTTGAGCCGTTTATGATAAAATCGCGAAAACTAAAAAAAGACAGTCCTCAAAATTATAATTGACAAAGGTTATAGTTTGTGTAACAAATTTAATGAGATTCATCGAAAACTGAAAAAACTGTCCAGTAAAATGTACCAAATTTAATGAGATTCATCGGAAACTGAAAAAACTGTCCAGTAAAATTGCACTTCCGGTTTACTGATTATCCTGAAACTCGGAATTTTGGCCATCTGTTTATTTCTAATTAATTTTGTTGGTATGATAGAATTGTATAATCAGCTATGATAGCACTTTAGAGCAGAATATAACCCCACTCCTCCACCAAAAGTACCTTTAAATGAATTTTCCGAGAGAAATGTTTCAAAAAAATTTCTAAATCCTTGTGTGTTTAGTTTATATAAGAAGTTTCAAGAAAATCGTCAGAGTCGTTTTTGAGAAAATTGCGAAAAAGTGAAAAAAAAAAAATCGTTTAGTAAAGTGGTAATGTGAACGCACTTCCGGTTATCCGATTTTTTTTTGAAACTCGGAATTTCAACAACATATTCAATTCTAATTAACATTATTTTAGATGATAGAATTGTTTAAAAATACAGTAAAGTGGCATTTCCGTTTGATTAATTTTTTGACCCAAACTTTTAATCAGATTGTGGTGATCACTACTCAAACGGAATATAATAATATTTAATATTCAGGCGTCTCATATTTCCGGTGAACAATCTATTTCGCTGATTGGACACGATCGTATTATTTCCTTCTTCTTTTTTTCTTAGCAATAAGAGAAATTAATATCTTTTTGTGTCCAAAGTTCACAAACCTTATCCGAGTTCTTTGTCACCACTTGGCTGTACCACATATCTTGAGCAGCTCTTGCTGACCATGCGATTTTGTGATCGATGAATCATCAAAGATAAATAACTCTTACAGTTAGTTAGTGTCAGTAAGTTCATCTGCATGTTGCAGGCCCTCTAATATAACTGCAATTACAAATATTAATAAATTAAACATTACCTTTCTAATATAGATATAATCTCGTCTACACCAATTTAAATTCTGTAAAGGTAGTGTTGCATAAAAATTCATATAAATAACGGTAACTTATTTGAAATATAATCTTATAAAATATATTGCCCTCTTTTATTTTTTTCTTTTTTTTTTTTTTAATCAACGAACATGAAATCCAAATTTTACAAAACTACTGAACATAAATAAGTCATGACATCCATTCAGACTACTTTTTTTTTTTAATTAAAAAAAAAACAAAACGTTTCTTTTAAATATCCAAATATAGGAAATGTTATAAGTCAAAAAAGATTTCATACCTGATGACTAATATATCATTAAGATTCTACTCTATCAGATTTACGTGTTCGTTGTATGGTCATTATATCTTACTACTAATGTTTAATAAAGATATTTGATTGATTATGTGTTTATTTCTTTTCAAAAATAAAAAATAAAATAATAGCTAAATTGTTAAAAATATTTTCAAAATCAAAATTTTAAAATTTAAAAAAATTATCGACATTAATGGAACATTATTTAATAATAAATAATAACAAGAATTTACTTGTGTTTTTTCCTGGCTATCAGAAACTGATGGCACTTTCATCGCTCAATCGAAATATTATATCTTTCTTATCTTAAAGGAAGTCAGAGTATGAAACACTAACACTAGACTTCCTTTTACAGCAATTATTAACTTTTTAATTGGCAAACTTGGTATTTTTATAAAAAAAAACAAAAGCAAAAAACAAACCTGATGATTCCGTGTAGGTGAGTGATTAGCGTAGCAAATGAAACGAACGTTTTCGTCAAATTCCTTCAACCGAAATATGTGACTTCAATGCATTTTTTTTTTTCATTTATTCGCGATTTTTTCACCACAACGATGTTCTAGAAATTTTCGCCTACCAACTACAAACGCATACAGGGCTTATCACTTTTATTTAAAACATTTTTGCATGAAAATTCATTTTTTTTTTTTTTTTTTTTGAGGGGGCTGCTGGATGTGTTCTTATAAGTTTCCTGTTTAGTACAATGTTCGGCTTCACTAATAACTATATTATATTAAAATACACTGCTAAAATTCCATGCTTGAAGAAAGTTGGTTATTCGAAACTATGATTTTTACAGAATTGATTTCTGTGTTTTTTCCTGCAAGAGCAAGTATATTGTAATCGTGACAAATTTTAAAATTTTAAAATTTTTTAGAAAATGGTCTGTGTGTACGTTTGTATGTAATATATGTGACTAGCATATTTCAAAAACGAAATAACGCACAATGTTTAAACTTGATAATCCGTTTAGGTAACAACATGGGATACGATAGTAAGTTAACTGTTGAAATATTCCTCAACCGGAAGTACCACTTTATTGAAGGTTTTTTTTCTTTCTTCACTTTTTTCGGATTTTCTTGAAAATGACTCCAATGATCTTTTCTTTCAACTAATTATGTAAACTACTCAGGTAAAGGGCTACAACTTTTGCGAGTCTGAAACATTTCTCAAAGTTCAGTTAATCGAGCTTTAAGGAGGTTATGTTTTCCTTTAAAGTGCTATCTTAGTTGATTATAAAATTCTACCATACAAACAAAATTAATTAGAAATATATAAATATGCCAAAATTCCGAGTTTCTAGAAAATTAGTAAACCGGAAGTGCTAAGTGAACTGAACAGTTTTTTTTTTCCCCAGTTTTCGCGATTTTCTTTATAAAAACACCAATGAATTTCATTAAATTTGGTTATAATAACTACAAAATTTCTAATTACAGTGAAAAATGTTTAACAACGAAACTGAAGGGACCGGAAATATTTTTTTGGGTTAAAAGAATTTCGTGTTAAACGATCAAATAGCGGTTTGTTTTCGTCTCGTAAAAAAATAAGTTTATGTATTAAATTTACAAAAAAAAAATCGCTGATTTTAACTCGAAATTCACCGAATTCGGAAACTAACTGAAATGTTTTGACAATGGCGATGCATTTACCTACTCAAAGACAAGCGGAAATCTTGCAACAGTGGCAGTCATTGTTTATTTTGTTCTATCTAACGAAAAAAAATAAGCCAAAAAATCTGCGTGACGATGTGACTGTAGAACACAGGTATATTTTGTTTGTCCGAGAAGTGAAAATCTTTTCATGTTAAGCGATATTTGTTTCGTGGTAAAAGAAAAAAAAATGTATGAAATTACATAGTATTTTGTCGGGACCGCAGTATGATTTCATGTTAACCGATTTTCACTGTACTAGTTTGTAAACAGCATTAAGAGAAAAGTTGTATGAGGTTTCAAAGATATTTCTATAAAATATTAGAACAGTTAAATTTTCTAAAGAAATTTCTACTTTGAAATAAATTTAACAGTTAATGTTTGAAAATTACCATTTAAAAAAATATATTAAACGAACATCCCAAATTAATATAAAAAAGAATATCCGAAACATTTAATAGTTGATCTAGCATTACATTAAAATTACTATTTTGAGAATTGGCTATCATTGCTATCATTTAATTTAAATTAACTTCTTCAGCACATGTCTGCTGTTGAAAAACATTCATACAGTTAATTAAAGAAGTATTGCCCTAAATATTGCACCTAGCGATTAACCTGGAAACAAGACAATTTTGGAAAGTAATTCGCACAGCTGCCTATCTTGCAGTACTGTACTTAGTTTTGCAAAATAATTACTGTAGGACAAAATAGGAGATTAATACACAGTTACTTCGAACTATTAACTACAAACATATTCATATAAACTATATAATCTTGTATATGTTTTATTTAAAAAATAAAATATTAAAAAATTATTTTTTCGCTGCAGCCATTTTGTTACATTCCACTCCTTTACATCAGTTAGCATTACACGTATATAAATACGAGTTTCATTAATTTCATCTAGACATCACATAAATAATCAACACTCCTTTTATATATATCCTTTAGTTGATGTGATATCTCTGTATGTGTGTGCGTATTTGTGGTAGGTATGTCCGTGAGTGTGTATGTGTGTGTGTGTGTGTGTGTGTATATATATTTTGTGGCACTTGGTTAAGTTATTAATGGTATTATGGACGGAGTCTCTACGTTTACCCAGACTTGCCTTTCAAGTGGTTCGTCTCTCTTAAGCTTGCCTGTCTTGTAGAAACAGTATTTTTTGTCCCCGCCTCCTACCATAAGACCAAATGTGAACATAGCTCCTTAAATGGTCGGTATGGTTTATTTCTTAATCCAACCAATAAAAGTTAGGTTTTTGTAATATTTTTTTTATTTGTCTGATTTTAAAGTATGCTTTTTTTTTTTTCTATAATTTCAATTTATATCATTTCAGACAAACGATGGAGTTTGGCGATATAATTCTGCATGAAGCTTGTAGATGATGGTTTCATGTCTTCCAGAAATTAGTGTCAACGTGATCCACCATTGTGTGGCGATTAACTTCTCCCTGAACAACCCTGTAAAGGCTACCATTAACATCCGTGCATGGGTTTTTTTAGCCTACAGTCACATTTAAATAACCTATAGCCTTAATTTTCCATATCTATTAAGCTACAACGTTACGATCAACTCTCTAGTGATAACCCAACGCTCACAAGTATACATAAGTCCCGTAACTATTCTTTCTATATTTGCATTACTTGGGTTTAACTCAAGGCAAACTCTTAACTCATACAAATACACATTCACTTTTACTTATACATATCTAAACTCTAAAGGCGACTACATGCAACATCCAAAAATGGATATACGTTCAGTAGTTTTTTCAAGTTACAGTGGACTTGCCTTTGTGGACACGCCACTCGTTTACATCTCATCTATAAATTGCTTGTATTATATTGAAAACAATATATTGTTTTATAGTTTAGAAAGGAACACAAGTCTTGCATATTTGTCTCCTTAATTGTTACCATTGCTGTGCTTGTTACCTGAAATAAAAGCAAGACGCGGTTCGTGATTGCTGTTTAGTTCAGACTTTCGCTACCAGGTCCGCTGCTTAGTCTAGCTCCTTAAAGACTACTCGTATAGCTCACGTAAAATTACAATAACACCTTATTATTTAATACGAATGACTATTTTAATAGATTGTTGACCAACTAATAAAATTCCGTTTATAAAAGATGCCATAACTTTTCTCATAACTTACTGGCAATCATAATCCAATCGCCAACTGAAAAATCAAACCAAGCCTGAACTATTTAGTGAAAATATAGCCCATAATTACTGAACCAATGATCCAAAAGCGTTTGAAGCGTAGTTCACGCAGTGAAATCAAAGTAACCAATAACCTCATACGGGGCCTAATTATCCATTCGCAAGTATTGGGATGTCTTGTATCAATGTATACCTGACCTCTCACAACATCACCTTATCAGCAGCCTCCTTAATGCCGTCTGTGTTGCTAATGTGAGTTAGAGTTAATTGACTCATTAGGCGAAGTAATATTTGTTACTCATAACAGTTTTGTATTTATACTTTCATGTGGGAAATATTCATTTTTTTTTTTTTTCGGGTTTTCCTGATAAACCGGCCCCCTCTTTTCTAATTTTTTCTATTCATTGTAACCCTAGATCCTTTAAATATAATCGCTGATACATACATTCAGAAACCAAATTTGATTAAGCCAAATTAGGAAATAACTAGAAAAGGAAAAAAATTCTAAGCAATATCTTAGATTTAATAAAAAAAAACCAAGAAGAATTCTTAAAAAAAATTTAAAAATTAAAATGATAAAACTAAAAGAAGACCGAAAATTTTATTGATTTCGAACATATATATCAGAAACATTTTTGTAAAATTATAAATGCGCACAAACAGGAACCATAAAATATATGAAATAAAATAAAATATTGAATTGAATACTTCTGCTTTACTATTGATGGTTAGTGATACTGAGAAATGTATAGTATATATTTTATGTATTTTATTATAAATAAAACTGCATTATTTCTGTTTATAATATATAAAGATTTACAATCTACTGCATAATAGCCGATCCATTTCAAAAAAAAAAGAACAATAAATTTTGTAGCAGAACGAATCGAAATAATGAAGTATGCAAGTAAAATAACAGCTGGAGAGTTGCTTTCGTTAAAGATGTTTCTAACTATAATTTAGAAGTCTAGAGAGATTTAATAATCTTTTCTAAAGGTAAATAAAATTGTATTAATTCATTTTTATTTTATATTGAAATTATAATATTAAACTTTAATTAAGCAATGTAACATTGACAAGTGTGTCTTAGTATTAAAGACTCTTACTTATATGTGAATGCTGGTTTTTTAATAAATTCTTTTTTATCTGAACTGACCTAGTATTAAACTAATAGCCAAAATAGAATTCCTCTTTTCTGATCCAGAAAATGTGTTATTGAATTTAAATAACAATAGCCATTACTTTTTCTTTTTTTCTTTGCAACTGTTTGCTACAATGAAGAATTTTGATAAGTAATTTACCTGATATAACTGGGGATGGGGTATTATCAATATATTATATCTTGACGAAGAAATTTAATTCAAGAGATCAAGAGAATTCTGGCTTTTCACTCTAATGGTTGGATTGTTACTTATTGTTGAAACGGAGTTTGGTTTATCTTTGATAAAGGGAATTGATTATATCGGTCACAGATCAAGTGATCGTTTCATAATGTAGTGTTTTCATGGATAAATTATATGGAGTAGTAGTAATTTTGATGTGAAAAACTCATCACTCTCTTCAAGCGAGACTTCAAGATTCGAAGCCTGTTGGAGCTTCAACGGAGCGACCCAAAGTGAAAATGTGTGGATTTACTGATAGTAGCGGACTATGCTATGAAGATCCGAACCACAGGTGACGGAAACCGCGGCATGCTGACCAAATACTCCCTAAAAATCTTGCGTGCCTTCGCTCTTATGGACGGTAAGGTCAAACGTTTAGTTTAATTTGTTATTGGAATGTTTAGTGGAAACCAGTATTTACATTTCTTCAGTTTTGTTGGCATAAAAGCTGGTTTGTTTAGATGAGGTTGAAGAAAAGTGTAGAGAGTTTTAGGTTCGAAATGCTTTTTGTCCATTTTTAAAGCCGAAATAGGATAATTCTGTCAACAGTTGTATTTGGCATTTAACATAAGTTTCGCGGGGTTTTACTGTGATCAAGAACTTCTTAAAGTAGAATAAAAACATTTCTTTGCCCTCAACCAACCAACCATTTTGTTTGTTTTATTATCAACGGCCAAACTTATAACTATTATTTATATTGATTATTTAAATCTTTAACAATTACCCTGTTTTATTTGCCACACAAGTGAAATCCCAGCTTGTGTACCAGTCAATCAGTCTGTTAACCAATGATTTACCAGCATTAACGAAAGCCCCCAAACACCAATTAGACAGTGACGTAATGTAGCCCTTGCATGTTGTTATACGTATGTGCAATGTTAGCCAATGTGGGAAAGCTGATTTATTTTAAAAGTACCGTGATTAATATTGTGTTTAACTAAAACTTGCAACTATCTCTTCGCTTATTGGTTGGATGGACATCATTCCGCCTCCAGCCCCACCGCCCCTTCACACCGCCATTCTTTGTCTTCTACTTCTCCTGCAAAAACATGTTTTTTAGGATTTATAGGATATTGAAACAATTGACTGATGAATGTATTATATATGTATATATAAATATCAACTTTATATATACATGTATATAGTATTTCCGCTTTGATTTTATAATTTATATTCTATTGTGGTTGATTATTATTCTCTATATTTGAAAAACATGTTAGTTTTGTTTATATTTGTCCATGACGTCTCTGTTGGATGATTGGCTTCGGTTTGTTTTGGCATTTCATTTAATTTATATGTTTATTTTGACAAGTTACTGGTTTTATATGCACATGATTGTACATGAATTGAGAGATATGCATTTATATTTTGTATCTGTTTTTTTGTAACGATGTATTTATCGATTTCCTCTTAGTGCATTTCTCTATTTCCACAAAATATATAGAAATATAATATAAAATATTCTTCACAAATTTAAAGAACAGAAATTTTGATCAAGAAGAATACGAAACTGGCAGTCAATTTCATCAAAAAAAAAAAAAAATTGATAATGACAAAACTGCATTAACTTTCTGTTAGAGCAACTAGAATTCTAATGGAATTTTTTTTTTCAATTATTGTTAGCCTATTAGTTCCGTATTAGTTTTTTAGATCCTGGGACTGGCTGCGTGAATGTGATACATTGTAGTAGAAACATGGCAACGAAATATGAATTTTTTTTTTTTAAACGATTTCAAAGAAATATCGCGAATATTAAAAACAAATCCAGACATAGCTACACGCTCCTGACTATTCACTAAAACAGTTTTTTTTCTTATTCAAAGTGGGCCGAAAAACATGTACAGCAAAGTAATAATGTACACTGTCTATTACATTTATTACATCATGAATAAAATTTTACAAAATTCACAACTGTAAATTGTAAAATTTCGCACTAATCAATATTTGGTCCTCTGTCATAATCGTTTTGTTGGAAAGTCAAATAGAGAGTGACCTAAAACTTTAAATTTCCCTGCGCACATAAAAAATATTTATTGTAGCTCCCTCAGATGTTAATTTTTATAAACAGAACAGTAGTCTGTTCCTGAAAAAAAAAAAAAAAAAAATGTACCTGCAATGTGCAAATACAAATAAATTTGGTGTTGTGATGTGTTAGAATGTGTCTACGGGGATGCGAATACCCTAGGAGACGTACAAATCACCTACATCACAATGACCATAAGTTTGTACTTGATGATGGAAATATCAGTATTATTTCTGGTTGTTCGGCCCGTGTTGACGAACGCCGAGTTTCTTTAAGAAAAGATGGTTGGCGGAGCAGTACTAGAGAAAAAAAAATCTGGTGTGAAACACTCACACAACTTTCTCTTACTCCAGTACTCAATATTATAATTGACAAATTTTATAGTTAGTGTACCAAATTTAATGAAATTCGTCGAAAAGTGAAAACACTGTCCAGTAAAACTGTCCGGTTTACTAATTTCCTTGAAACTCGGAATTTGGGTCATATATTAATTTCTAGTTATTTCAATTTGGATGACAGAATTGTATAATCAACTGTGATAGCATTTTAAAGAAAAACATAACCCCCTCCCCCAAAAGTCCCCTTAAATGAATTTATCAGGGGAAAAGTTTCAAATAAAAGTTGTAGCTCTTTATATGTATAGTTAACAACGCTGGTTTAAAGAAAATCGTTGGAGCCATTTTCGAGAAAATACCAGAAAACTGAAAATTATATTTCAGTAAAAACGCACTTCCGGTTATCTATTTTTTTTCAAACTCGGAATTTCAACAACATATTTAATTCTAATTAACATTATTTAGATGACAGAATTGTCTAATATACTGAAACAGCAGTTAAGATGAAAACCTAACCCCACCCCTCCCCCAGAAGTGCCCTTAAATGAATTTTCCTGGAGAAATGTTTCAAATAAAAGTTGTAGCTCTTTGTATGTGTAGTTGATATACCAAGTTTAAAGAAAATCTTCGGAGCCATTTTTGAGAAAATTGCAAAAACGTAAAAAAAACAACTAGTAAAGTGGTACTTCCGGTTGAGGAATATTGACACATAACGCACCGTCAGATCCCATGGTGATACCTAAACGTAATATCAAGTTTGAACTTTCTACGATTTTTCGTTTTTGAGCTATGCTGTTCACATACATACACACACACAGACACACACACAGACACACACACACACAGACCATTCGCTAAAAACACTTTTTTGGACTCAGGGGACCTCAAAACGGATATTTCCGGTGAAAACTCGATATCGAAAATTTGACACGATTACAATACTTCCTCTTACTAGGAGTAAGAGAAAGTAAAAAAATTCTACAAGAAAAATCCCTTTTATTTTCAAAAATCCATAATTCCAATAAAAACTAAAGGTCTTTTTAGTAATGCAAGGCCAATCTCTTGCAGTAACCTGCATTAGATGAGTAACTCTTTCGCTATTGTGGTGGTTGGTTCCGCAAAGTTGGAAAGCATCAGAGACATTTTCCGTGATAGCCTGCTTCATTTTTTTGTTATCAACCAGTTTCGGGCGTTCGCCCATCATCAGGATGTTTTTGTTGAACAGTTAAATAACATAGACTTGCATAGAGCAAATACAGTTGATACACTCAACTGTTGTTCTATCTTTCTAATATTGTTCTATCTTTTCTATGTCAATTGTAATAATAATTTGTAATTTAAGCGTTTCAGATGGATGCTATTCTGCTTATTTATTTTCTTTGACCATTCTATGTAGATATTATTGCTTCAGCGTTAGAGAGAAAGCCCCGTATTGCACGGGGAAGCATTTCTAGAATGTTACTCTGGCTTTTGAACATGTTTGACACCTTCGGCTTCTGTTCAAACTGAAGTAGAGTGTCTCAACTGCCTTTGCTCTATGCAAGTCTATGTTATTACACTGTTCAACAAAAACATCCTGATGATGGGCGAACTCCCGAAACCGGATGATGACTATAAAATAAAGCAGGCTATCACGGAAAATGTCTCTGAAACGCTTTCGCTGTTTGGATGAATTGGAATCTCACTTTATTTACAAAAATGTATTAGTATTTTCAAAAAATTCTATTATTTTTTTTTTTTGTAACTTCAAAAAGCACGACTTTAAAGTTTAGTTGTCGACGGGATAGGGGAGTAAAGTATCTTTAATGTCGAATTGTACCTGGAGGGCAAGGATTCGGACATTTCTCGATTGAATATTTATAGTACATTTTAAATTTCAGTTCGTTTTTTTTTTTTTTTTTTTTTTTTTTTTTTTTAATAACTGCATTTCCTTTTATAGATTGATGTATAAAGGAGAAATTTTAAAAGAAATCTGACAGCTATTGCTGTTTATATCTTCGCTTTTATAATTGAGATAAATAATTTTTGTAATCAAGTAATTAATGATTTTTTTTTGAATAAGAAGAAAATATTTTAAACTTGTTCCCAAGATAGCTGTTAATATTTTGTAGTAAACTGTCATTTATTTTACTACTACCATAACTTAAGAAAGTTTACAAGATCTATTTTGATATGGTGAAAGGGCTCATTATTAAGTTTTATAGCCCTATATATATATAAATCAAGAAGCGTTTGGATTTGATGAGCTCATTCGATTCCATTTGAAACCTCAGCACAAAATCTAATATGTCCTTATTTACTTTCTTGTTATCAAGCTATTATGTAAGAGTAAGTAATGTAATTGTGTCAAATTTTCAAAGAAAAGTTAGTTTCCTCCGGAAATAACGTCTTCAAGTACAATAAAAAGACACTCGGCATCCAACAGCAAATGTTTTAGCCATTTATGTTTTATGTATGTTGGTTTTATGAACAGAATAAATCAAAAGAGAACAGAAAAAAACGTAGGAAGTTCATACTTGATAATTTACCAAAATATGATCATCCATCACGAAGTTTTTAGTTAATGTATAGATGAAAATAGATTTGCAAACATTATCAAAAAGTTCAGTATGGTATATTACGTACTATCGAGAAATGGTACCAAAATACATTTGGATTTGGACAACTAATAAAACATTTATGTTAGTGTACACAAGGAAGTACTAGTATGTATGTTAACCATGGACCAGAAGTCACTAGTAACCATGATCTTTCATTATATCAATCATTGTAAAGACAAGTAGAATGTTTAAAGTGCCATGACGAATTATATTTGATAGATATATTGTTCTATCTTTTCTGTGTCAATTGTAATAATAATTTGTAATTTACGCGTTACAGATGGATGCTATTATACTTATTTATTTTCTTTGGCAATTCTATGTAGATATTATTGCTTGAGCGTTAGAGAGAAAGCCGTATTGAACGGGGGAGCATTTCTAGAATATTACTCATGCTTTTGACCATGTTGGACACCTTCGGCTTCTGTTCAAACTGAAAAAAGTGTTTCCCACCACCCTCTTCTTCCTCCTTCTCCATTCTTAACTTTCTGTAAGGTTTTTTTTTCAAGTCTGCTGCGGCATCTCTTCTTTCTCATTAGTTGGTACTGGAGTTCCGTACCAGAAGTATATAAATAAATCCATGCACATAAATTTGTACATATACAGATACTAAATTACAAACACTGCATCAGCTTCAGATATATCACAGGCTGTAGACATATCTACAGATCACAAATTACAGACATACCTACAGGCTATAGAAACATGGGCGAATACAAACGTGACGAATAAAAATGATTCCTCAAAGATACCAAAATGTCACTTTTACTCTCCGGCTTCTTCAACAACAATACCCCTCCTGCCTTCTTCAGATCCTTCTGTTTGTTACAGATCTGGTGCTCTACCTTGGACTCTTCATAGACAAGCGGCTTACGTGGAACCCACACACAAAGTAGTTACTAAACTCAAAGGCAAGCAATTACTAAACGTGCCAAACCTCTCTACAGATTTCTCGGAAGACGATCTAACTTACTGATGGAACTGGAAAGACAGATATATGTATATATATATATCAGCCAAACCAACAAACGTACGAAGTATTCAGACAATCTAATCCAAACTACTTCGACAGATAGTTGATGCAACCTACTATGTCACAAATCCTACTCAACATATCTTAACATACTACATTTCGCCAAGACAAAATATCTCAAATACCATACCGTTCTCTTTCATTACTTTAATCCATTTGTATAGTCTCTTACTTCTTCTACTATCCTTTACAATCCTCCTCACCTTTATGGCCCCGAGATTACTTTCGTGATTATCTCCTCATACCTATAGCATCCCGCCAAGAGAGTGCTGCTTTGACAAGCCAGAAGATGCGAATGAAGCGAACTATACTGCCCAGGATCGCACTCAGTCATTTTTTCCTAATCACATCAATAAAATATTTTTGTCAGACACGTTTTCTCCAAAAAAAAATGCAATATCTGCTGTGACAATTGAAAGTTTCCCATAAATAAAAAAAAAAAGCCTGAAAAAAATTACAAGAAACTATGCTTCCATTATGAGAATTGAGCGTGCAGAGCTACTATTAGAGCCGAAGGGAATTAGAAAGGCAGGTGAAGGAAACGGAATATTGTCATTATATTTTTTAATAATTCTTTTTCCCAAAAAAAGGATATAGAAATATACCAAAGTTCTTAGATCTTCTTCAGATAAATTATTAAACTGCTACACTGCCACTAAGATTTTTTTTTATATCTTTAACCTAACATCGTTATCTTTAACAATGGTTCTAAGTTAACAGTATCACTGATGACTAGAATAATGCAGTTATTTCTAAAAATAAAACTGCATACTGTCTTGTTATTTTAAAAATAAAAGTTTTTATTTAGCTTTGTACTATTTATAGACAAAAGCAGTTCTCATACTTTTCTTTTATGATGTCATAAAGTTCAACGTCGAAAAATTGGAATTATCAAAGTTTTGTAAAACAATTTAAATATTTTTACTGCGATTATTCTTTGCAAAACAATTACCAGAAAACTACCATTAGTAAGGCTAATTTTATTCGTTTTTTCCATTTAAAAATGATTAAAGGAATTTTAATGATCCTGGGCAAAAATTTAAGGCATCGATTAATTTGAATTAATTAACAACTATAAAATTGGTTGTGAAAAAGATATTGTGAACAGTAGACTTTTAGTTTCATTAAATTTGAAATATTTCCATAAATTAACTTTTGGAAAAATTATTTCCAGTTATTATAGTTATTTTTTAATCTCATGGTGATTACAAGAACTAGATTGGGTGCTTTTCCTTTTTAGGTTTTCGCAAATTTTTCATGCTACTCTTATCATAAAAGAAAAGGCGTTTTTTATTATATTTGTGTACTGAACATATAATTTCCGCTAAAAGGTCTTCTGCGCATGGCAGACGCTATATCGCCTTTTGGTGACGATTCCTGGTGACAATTCAAAACGCTGTTGTCCCGTCTGAATTGCGCAAACCTGGTTGCGAATGCCAGAAACTTGCTGCTGGATTTCCTCGATCTGCTGAAGGAAAACGTACCTCAACAAAAAAAATCATAACTCACAGATCTTGGAATGACCCGTGTTGGTTTAATTATTCATATAAGCAGGTCAAATATTCTTAGTTCGTTGAAAATTTTTTGAAGTGCAAGCCGAATATGTTGAAGAGACTCCTCTCGCTTACATTACGAAACAATACTTAAGACAAAGATTAAGATTCTCATCATGGGCCAAAAATTGCTCAATGATTTGAATATTAGAACTCTATTGTTTATGAAATTTTCAAACCAATTGTTCAAAAACTTGAAAATTTATATTACGTAAGTGTGAAAACTTAGGTCTTAAGAATGTCTGTTTCATGGTTTCATGTATATCATTGAGTACAAAACCTTTGAAACTCTACTATGGTGAGCTTTAATATGAAGTAGTATTCAAATTTACAACTATTGGAACGTAAACGTAAACCAGCAATAAGTCAAACAAGCTGTCTTTCGTTGTTAGGAAAGGAGAAAAGCTTGATACTTTACACTTTTTAACAGCACATACTACAAAGAGTGGCTAGCTTCAGTCGATAAGGGAGATTATCTGGAGGATATTGAGGAAAATTGATGGATTTCTGGATTCTTACAAAATAAGAGAAGTGAATGGAATTGCACTACGTTTTAGAATTAAGTCACTAATAGATGACTTAATCAATCAAAAAAAAATCAACGGAATTTATCGATATTGTAGGTAGGTGATATTGCAGCTTAGGTAATCAACAGGATAGGGAGAAGTTTGAAGGCGACGAACGATAGTTGCGTACGCTTGTTGGAGTAACGTAACTCGATTCCGCTCGTCCAAAATGGTTTCAATAAAGATTATGGATGAATACTTTGTTCTTTAAAGTCAGGAAAAAAGCTTGAGATAGCAGTAACTTTTTTTTACTTCATTTTGCCTTAGAATTCTTAGAAAGTCTGGTGCTTTCCAAATCAGGCTGTAACTGCTAAAGTATAAAGGAAGACAAAGAGTCTACAATACTTATGCTGAAGAACCTATCGAGAGAGATAACTTGTATTCTATCAGATTGCAGTAACTAAGAAGATTATGGAACAATACCTTTTTGTAAGGAGCGAAAATGTGATATTGTCTAGAATATAATGACATTACGCGGAGACTGAGAGCTTCGAAATCCAAATTTATAGTAAAGTGTGAAGTTCTAAGTCTGGTTTATTGTAACAGGGTTTATGTATTAAAAGATAGTCTTAATGCTTATCTTTATTTATATACGTTAAATGAAACCATGGGAAATGATAATTAAGATTAGGTTTTGATAAGTTGGGAAGTATTTTATCAATAATGATAGAGTGAAATGATTAAGTTATCATTATCAAGAAAGACAGTTTGCTGAAGAAATTCCTTCCTAGCTTAAATAATGTGTAAGGAATTGCGGTGGGGTTAGAGGATGAGGTAACAAGGATAACTAATGATTGTATAGTGACTGTTAGAGTATGAGGAAGAGGTTTCTCTGAAAGTGAGAACCAGGTTTAGAGTATGGTGAGTGTAAACAGCACGCTGACTGAGATAGAACTGGGTTACTAGACTGTTGTAGCTAGAATTGCTAGTGGTAGTAATAATGTGCGTGTGTGTGTGTATGTATGTGTATACCAGCCGGCGTTGGGAACTTTTATAAATGAATTGGTTGGTAGAGGATGAAGGAAAGAGGGGCAGACGGCTGTGCGAGAGCACCAGGAACAGACCGGCCCGCACCGTCCTACCATTCTACACACTGAGAGAAGAGATTCAACAGGCTGTTCCCCAACCCTCTTATGACTGCCGGCATCCACCCGCATCACAAGGCCCACTCTACTACCACAGGCATGCTATTTTTTGGCCCATCCCCTTACTCTGTGGGCCACGGTCAGGGTTACGGGATTAAACCAGGAGTGCTTTTTTTTCGCCAGAACAAATCAGCAGTTCTAACTGAGGTGGTGCACTTACTGCAATTGCAGTCATGTTTCTCTTTTGTCCTGCGTTTTATAGGCAAATTTTTCATCTTACCATGCTAATTAACTAACCAAAATTTAGCATTCATTTATTTCTGATAACACCTTTACTGCATATCGGGCCAAATACCTCCCGTACTCTGGAGTACAGTAGATATTTTTTGTAGGATCACCTACAGTGGATTTGCTGTATTTTTTTTTTCCAAATTATTTTAAAAGGGCTGTATTTACAGTTAATTGTCAATGCTTATAACTAAACTCAATAATGTAATGAAATACTACAAGACATTAAATGCTAGATTAGCTTAGTGGTAGCGCACTGTGCTGATTACCAGGATACCTCGGGTTCTAGCTCAGCAGTGTTGCCCATAGATTTTCACAAGAGCTTCTACAGCTCATTGTCCTGGTGAAGGGCAGTGTAGTTTGTAACGAGAAACATTGCTTGAAGGCCAGCCGTGCATTGAGTAAGGTCCGGACACAGAAGACTCTATTTGCTGACGCACCTAAATTAAAAAAAAAAAATAATAATAAGTAAGAAAAGAAAACTATGGGACTCATAGGCATAGGCCACGTAACGCACTCAATTCGATTTTCGCAGAAAAAATAAGCTGTTTTGGTTGCTGAAAATTCTATTGAGTACATGTCTGCATTTGCAAGTATACCTTTAATATACTGTACTTTCCGCTTTATTCAATATACGGTCAACTTTGAAAGTGTAACGTTCTTATTTGCTTCAACATACTTCATATTTATTTGAAAATGAGTGATAGAATAACAATTTTTAATATACACTGTTATCCATGACCATGCCACTCACTTCCTTCTTTTGTTTTTTGAAGACGAAAACATAGGCAATAGAAAACAAGAGTTGCAAAGAAATTGAATCAAATTTGGAGCCTAAAGACTATCCAAGACAAGGATAGGTGTGACATGTAACGCATCGGGAAGTCTACAACGAGATGAATATATTCCGTAACGCAATGCAGACCCTTTTTAAAAATAAATAACGTAGTGAACGAGTTAAAACATTAAAGGCTTAGTATTACTAGCCGACTAACTTTATCGACTGCTTCTATCATAATTTATATAAAAAAAAAAGCCAGCTAGTTTTTTTCATTCCTAATTAAAAGTCGCCAATTCCACGAAAGAAATATTGTATTACAAAATGAAAACAAGAACCCTAATTACGATGCTTAATATTGAATAGCGATTGATATGTTATATGTTGAGGCATGTTTGATAGATACGCCTATATGGCAAATGCGTATCAACTTTATTAAAAATAAGTCTAGTTATTTATTTCTACAATATATTTTGGAAAAAATAACTTTTGTGTGTGTGTGTATGTGTGTGTGTGTGTGTGTGTGCAGCCAGTGTGTTTAATATTATTCTAACCAGATTTATGTGCTCATTGTGATAATGGAATGATTTTGATGCTACAGTCTTCTTCTTTCCAGGCCATTTCCACTTCAAAATGATCCTCCTAATTTAAACCAAAATATAGAGATGTAGGTAAAATATCTTAAAGGTTCTATCCTTAAATACAGGTGTAGGTATAACGTATACACATTAAACCATTCTAACATACATTATTTGTTGTTAACGTGTTTTGGTGTTTTAATAGAACCGTCTATCGGGTCCGGGGTTTGGCGCCGTTGTCGAATAAAAAGTGCGCTTGGCTAAGGTGGTGGTCTGGTTTGTCTGTTGTTAGTTGGGCGTCTCAATGTTGGGTTGTATGTAAGTAGTTAGTATTAGGTGGGGGATGGCTAGTGAGGGCGCTGTAATAACAGGTGACAGAACGGGAAGCAATCCCCCATCCACCCACCTCTCTTCCATTTCTGTTTACACCGGCCAACTTTTATTGCTCCAAATTACAGCCGCTGTATACCACCGGCTCTTGTCATTAGAGTGGCAACTATAGAGTCACCATTAACCGGCGGCGGGTTTTCTTGCGGCAACTCCTTCTACCTTTTCTAGAGGCTTCTTGACCTAAACCTCCGCTTTCATCACTAATTGGGGTACTACTTACATTTCTTCACGCTCAACTTCTAGCATCTTTACGTAGTGATTTTGTTTTTCTTTTTTTAATTTAGTCTTTAATAGCTTTAGAACATCCGATTTTCGAACATATTTTCCAATTTGTCATATATTTTAGACAGGTTGACTGCAAACAACTTTTTTCCTTAAATTTATAAAAATTACCTTACTGTCTGTCTTTAAGATTTCCAGTGTTGGAAAACAAACCGTGTCGTTATATCAATAACGCTATCTATGTGGCATTATACGTGAAATAATGACAACGCTTGTTTTCCAGCACTGTAAAGTAATGTAGTATAACCTATCATCAAACATTATAGTGTCACACTTGCCGAACAAAATTTAAATGATTGCGACAATCGAAATACTAATGAGGAGAGCATTAAGATGTGGTTAAAATTCGCAGTACGAAGAAACGTTGACAGAACTCTGAAAAATAAGACATTCCGCCTAAGAAATGAATAATATTTTCAATTGCATTCAAATTATATAAATGACACAGGTTACAATTTTTTTTGTATTCAAAGGAGGTGCAGAATATCAAATAAGTTCTGTTCCTATGCTAAACGTCACCTCTGGTGCAACAATTCAGGGCTTCGTATAAAGAGTCAAGACTTATGATGCAATAATTTTTTAAAGATCTTGCTCGAACTGGCCCCACTATTAGAGATGTATTTCTTTGGTCGTAAGGTACAATTGGCAGTAAAAAGGATGTGTATGAATCTCTCATGGTGGAGGCCAGTTCGAGCAAGATCTGTAATTAATGAGGAGTAAAATTTATAATAAAATAGTACTTTTCTTCTTATTCAATCAAAAAACCGTTATAATATCATTTTGAAATTTCTTATAAGAATCATGTTTTCATTCATAACTTGCAAAATATCACTCACAGAAAAAAACCGTTTAAGTAAATTTTTCTTACAAGAAATAGAAGAATCTATTTCTTAAATAAAAACCACACCTCCATTTGAAAAAATGAAGTTGTATCTCGTTCTGGAAGCACCAAAACAAATTTGCAGATTAAATTTGGTTTTCTAACAAAAAAACTACGGGGACACGTATTTTTCAGTTTTTTTTCTAGCTATCTTAGTTTCCGAGAAAAAGTCGTTATCCATATACCTTGGGACACTCTGTATATATGCAGCTCTTAATCTTAGTTACTTCATCTTTTTGGCTGTGAGCTCTGAACCTCTGGATTCTGGGTTTCATGATATTTGGCAGCAGTTCATCCGTTCCCGACGTCGGAAATCTGAAACGTTACTCACGCCATATTCTTTGTCAGTGTTTGGTTTAGTCAACAAAGAAACATTGTGTAGCCAAGGAATCATTTTGCAGTTAAGAAAAAAATAGTTTATAAGTAAAGAAATTGTTCAAATAATGCAGCTTGCTAATTTAGTTTATAGTTATTAAGTATAATTATACAAAATTCCTAAACCTAAACTCAAACGAGTTGCACAAACAAGGGATTTTTCCGTATCATTTGTGATGTTTGATCATTTATGTTTATGTTGATCTCTTAACCTTGAAAAAGTGGCTATGAAACTACAATAAATGAAACTGTTGTAATTGTTTTGTTAATTTATTTAAAATTCATGATAAAATAAAGCATTATTGTATAAATTACATAAAAACCTGCACTTTAAATAATATATTTATATATTTTACCTCCTAATTTGCAGTTTGCATGTAAAAATATATATATATTGTTTATATCGAATTAATGATATTTGTCATATTGTTGATTAATCGCTGTCTTTATGTTTACTTTTATTTCTACATTAATTAATTAGTTTAGCTTTTTAAAAACTTAATTTAATATCTTGCTTGCTCGTTGTTTTTTTTTGTGATAAAAACTTAATAGAATTACTAAGTTAAAAGCTTTTTTATCGATTGTATTCTAATACTAAGTAATAGTGATTTTTTAATAGAAATATTTTATTAGCTTCCACCAACGGTCGTGATAAATGTAACTAAACGAAATGTTGAAAAAATTATACGTTGAAAAGTACACATACTAAACCAAACAAGAGTCACAATTAAATCAATAAACCTTTAGAAAATTAATAATTTCTTTCTAACGTCTTTCCGATTCTTGCTATCAACTCTTTAATTATGATTCTCTAGCATTTCGTGTGCTACTTTATAAAATTTGGATATTCTGTGAGAAAAAGGCTGAGAAATTCGATTTAATTCAAGTTGTTACGTAATTAGACACAAGAGAAAATTTCCTGCCGAGATATACACTCGTTCGGAGTTATATACTTCTAGAGCCAACTCTTCTTTGTGCTGACAGAGAAATTTCTTTTGAAAGCTCACCAGTTGTAGGACTACTTCTGTGAAGGTGTTGTGTAAGATAAATTGGTCTTCTTCTTTTGCATCTTTATTTATGCTACAATCAGCGCATAGCACTATAAGTAACAATGATTCACATAATAACATAAATACTATGAGTGGAGAAGTTACCCACAGTAGTAACACAAAATCACTATTCACTCTACGGAAGGGAATAGCTAAGGGGTTTCAGCGACGGATTTCCGGCCAAAAGCTTCGTATCAAATGCTGTGGTTGTACCGATACGGAAGCTTGATCTTTTCTAGAGAGAGAACAATTTTTTTTAATTAATGGAACCTAAAAGTTTTAGCGCCAGTGAAAACTCAACTTTAAAAAAAAATCTTCCTAGAATGTAAAACTTTTCTTTTGTAGCAGTTAAAGAAGGAAAAAAAACGCAGAAGCTGAATTGAAATTTAAAATTCATTCTTACTTGCAATAATGACCTGTATTATTTTGGTGAAAATTAAGTGAGGGAAGTTCAGACAAAGCACTAATCATTAATTTTATCTAGGGGAGGGATTAGCTAAGCGGTGAGCGCGTTGGACTCCCACGCGGAGGTCCCGGGTTCGAGTCCAGCTGTGCTGCCCTTAGATTTTTTCTTTCTAGACGCCTCTACAGCTCAGTGACTGGTGATGGACAGTGTTGTCTGTAATGACAGAACTCTGTCCAGAGGCCGGCAGTGCACTGAGAAGGCTCCGGACGCCAATGACCATGGATGTTGACGCGCCTTAAATTAAAAAAAATAAAAGTAACTATTCATTCTCTTCACTTGAGAGAAGATCTCGAGACCATTTCTTTTAAGACGTCTAGTAGGGTGAGTTATCAGGATGAGTTCGGTAAGACAGGTGTAGATTAATATGGAATTTCGTGTAACGGGTTTGGGTGATTTGAGTGAGCAATGAAAGGTGTATTAAGGTCATTGTGTATAGTTCGGTTGGAGACGTAAAAATGGAGCATTTACAAGAATACGGAGGATTCTGGGTTGTAGGGATTGAATTCTCTGTGCCTTTTGTTTACATTTATTTTTGAAGAAAGCATAGTAGAGTCAGCGTGTTTACGGAATTTGACCGGCCACTTATAAAGATCTTTGGACCACGAAAAACTTATGATCTGATTTGCAAAATTTTGTGCTTTTATATGCGAACTAGCATCACTAGGATTTTTTTATTAAACAAGACCTGTGCCCGCGCATGTGTATTATTCAAATACAAGACTATAAATCTAATTGATGTTCACATACAGCGTGCTCGAAAATTTAAGAATTATACGGATGTTATTAACTTCTGTATCACTATTCGGATGCAATTTTTGATTAATAAAAGTGTTCTTGATGCTGTCGATAATAAATGAAAATTTTTGAATGGATTTCCTTTATTCAAGAAAATATATTGTTTCAATAGCATACAATTAACTATAGTCCTTTTTTCGCATACATACATACATATTGACAAGCCCAGTTACTATGGTTCAAGTACGTAGATTCTCTAACCAAGCCTGAAATCAGCAATATACCATGAATTATTGATATTTCTAGCTTTTTCTATAAAAACAAAATCAAATAAGTAATTTTAATGAACAACTAAGCAAACTTTTATAATTTTTAAAAAAATATGCTCTGGTGTATATTGATATATTTTGTACATTTTGTTGTGGAGATGAGAGCCACGCAAAATCCTCTATGCTGGAATAGCAGAGCGTACTATTTCTTAATTTCCTATTTCTAATTAATACAACCATATTTTAATTAATTTAAGAAAAATAATTTCTTGTTTTGTAATTAATTAGTTTATTTGTTTTTTTAGGTAAGTTTAGCAGTGCATTTTTTTTAAAGAAGACTTGCGGTGAGTTTTATGCAATTATTTATATTATAGTAAGTTTTTTTTTCATAGTACACAGTTCAGCAATAACGTTAATAGCTTGAGTTAATTAGCTTTAGATGTCAATAAAATTTACGGTAGCAAAAGACATAATAAATAAATAAATAAATAAGAATAAAATTAACCGGATTTTTGCTTCTTCTTCTTTTTATATATTCGGTTTTATTTAGTTTATTTTATTTCACATTTGTGTGAGATATCATGCGTCACTTAACATTTAATTGGTGTTTCCTTTTTTTCTAAATCAAATCTGTCGTCGCGCCAGGTAGAGGAATGAGTGAATGAGAGATAAAGTATATATATATGTAGGAGTTGTGATGGGCAGACGGCGGTGGTAAGGAAACTTGAAGAAATAGTCGAGGGTGAAGAAACCAAAGAAATAAAATAAAAATACCAACACATACACACATGTGTAGAAGCATAAATGATTGTGGGTGTGCGTGTGTTGTGTGTTTATGTGTTTGTAGTTTTGGATGTGTCGTTCACTAATTGGCAGTTTTGTGTCGTGGATTGATCATGTAACCCACCTGAGAGATATACTCAAATGTATTTTCGATGTCGCTTGTCCATAGTCTTGTGAATGATGACCGGCCAGTCTTCACTTTCTGTACTCCTGAGTTTCACTGATGTTTTAAATCTTCTAGAAGATTCAGTTTGAACGCATCGCCAACGCTTCTACCACAAAAACATTTACCATTTGATTGATAACCTTCTCTTCTTGTTTCTTTTACTCTTTCTATTTTAACCTTTCTTGTATTTACCTTCTTGTTTGTTTTTTTTTTTCTCTCAGTCTTTATTACTATTCTAAACTCCTATCTTTCATATTTTATTTTATTTATATTTGAAATGTCATTGGACAATACGCAATTATATTCCACTTAATGTTTATCTTTATTTTTACATATGACCTTCATCACCACAGATATTTTTTATATCTTATTATACATTTTGTTGAATTAATCAGATGGTGCTGAAACTTCTCATTGGCTATTGTTTTATTTTTTGTTTTTTCGAGATGCCTCGATCTAAGGAGGTCCTCATTAATGGGATTAATGGGATACTAACTTATACGGCACTGGTATAAGGAATTAAGGTCTAAATGAATTAATATACAAGTAGAATAAGTGAGAAATAAAGAATTTAAAGAGAGACTTGACGAGAAAGATTGACCGGAGGATTGAGAACGCGCTGGAAAGGTAGAAGAGAATCGATTAGGAAAGAAAGTAGGAGAAAGTGGAAGAATGGTGAGCAAATTGATGACTGATGAAAGAACTGATTCTTGAGATTGCTTGGTATTCTAGAGTGGTAAATCCGGAGCTAAGGAGAAACTGGATTCCCAAACAACAACAACAACAACTACTACTACTACTGCGACTAGCCTAGTTGAAGAAGCGACTTTATCTTGCCGGTGGGAAGAGAATTACTGGGAGCATGGGATAAAGCCATCACATCATCTCCTTCCCTGAAGTAATTTTCTGTCAGCGGAAAATTTAAAAAATTTGAAAAGGTCTTGATATGAAAGCGCTCGACTTTTACCGTTTGCCTTAACTTGTTTGATGTGCAAATGTTAAAACTGTGAATGCCTTCGGAGCTTGTTTCTGCAAGTAACACATGATTAGCCCAGTAGAAAAAGCTGTGCTCGTGTTATCTTGCGAGTTGGAAGAGAATAACTGATAGCATACCAACACGTGTTAAAAAACAAAAAATTAATGTAAAAAAAAAAAAAACATGAACTCGACAGATCATGAGACCTCCGTAGGTTATCATTAGCTCTTTGATTTCTTCTGAGCCTTAAGGTCCTACCACATGCTCTGTGCCAAAAATCCTTTTTACCGAATAAGAGGAAGTAGTTGAGATCATGTCATTTTCAAAATTAATTTATCCGGAAATATAAGTTTTGAGAACCTCTTTATCAAAAATGATGTTGTAACGAATAGTGTAACGAACAGTTTTTTTTTTCTAGTAATCGAAAGAGGATAGTTAATATACTAGCATTAATATTCACAAACATAATTTCAAAATATATATTGACATTTTAGTAAATAGTAATTAGTATTTAAATAGTATATATTAGTATTGGTTGTCTTTACATTAGTGTGGAGATCAAAGTCAAAGTTTCGTTTAATCGCCGGTCAACCGAAAGTGCGGCTTTGCTGAATTTTGTTTTTCAATTTGCCGCGAAGAGTTCCAATGACTTTCGTGTGACATTGCATAGTTCATTTGAAACATTTCTCCAGAGCAATGGATATTTGTTTGGAGGATTTTGGAACTTGGTAATAAATTCAAATAAAATTCAGTGCAATGTATAATTCTATCATCTACGGAAATTTGTAGAAATGAATACAAGTGTCAGACTTTTTGGCTACGCTATGCTAGCTACGCGAGCTACGTCTGCCATGTAGCTGAGCTATGTCCAACCAATTTGTTTCTAAGCTATATTTTCAGGCAACCATAGACCACGGGCATGCATATTTGCACTTTCCCTCTTCTTACGTATGTTTTACATGTCTTTTATTTTAACCTGTTATTGTAAATCTATGCTTCGAGCCGGTCACAACAGTTATAAGTCTAAAGAGGATTACTGCAATAAAATATTGAAAGACAATATGGGCGAAACCCGAAACCGGTGGATGACCTCAAAATGAAGCAGGCTACCATGGAAATTGTCTCTGATGCTCTGCGGAACCAACCACCACAACAACTAAAACTATAGCCTCCAACTAGTTACATAAAATCTTTACATGTACTAATTAGATTATGATTTCATTTTAAGGGAAAGCTAATGTAGGTAAACTAGTTGATTTAAATTTTAAATTAAAGGATAACAATGACAAAGATACAAATGTTTAATTTGATTTATCTTGACTTTTTTTTTAAAAGAATTCCTTGACGTTCAGCCTTTTTCTTTTCAATGTCATTCTTAATGTTAACAAGAAGTTGATCGAACTCATCATGTGACATACGAAAGTATCCGTTGAATTTGTGTGGGTTGTTTCTCAATTCTGGCATAAAGTGGTGAAATTCTCCAAATTCATCTCCGCTGCTGTTCACCACATGCACCCACTTCCTTTTCTTTTTCAATAAACTTGTAAATAATAACAATAATTCATTATCACTACTCGAGCTGTTTTCCCAAGGACGGAAAACGCTGTATTCCGCGACATGTCGGAGAATAGCACATAGTTCGCCGTAATGGCGCAGCTCTCAATGTAGCCGTAACTCAAATGCATTGCTGTAATTATAAATTTGAAGTAAAATTGGTTTAACCGAAAGATTGATTTTTCCCAAATAGCTATGTAGCAGTTTTTTTTTATTTGAGATTTTTTTGAAATCGGCACAAGAATTTTCTTTAAACTTAAATTGCAAACTAACATTTATAAACCTCTCACACTATTTTTGAAACATTTTGTTCTAAAAAATTCATTTAAGTAGGTTCTCCGGGAATCTGTGAAGACGTTAGGCTTAAAAAAGAACGAAAAAGAAATAAATTACAATTGTAATAGTTGCAGTAAAGGGGGATAGGGATTAGCTCAGTGAGCTGGATTTAAAGTCCAGTGCTTCCCCTTAGATTTTCTCTTCCTGGGAGCCTCTCTACAGCTGCACTGTGCGATGATGGACGTGTTGTCTGTTAACTAGAGAACACTCTCCGGAGGCCGGCAGTACACTGAGAAGGTTCTGGCGCCAATGACAACAGATGTAGACGCGCTTAAAAAAAAAAAAAAATAATAACTCATTGCAGTAAGAGAAAGCCGTGTAGATCTCGCAATAAGGTCTCTCTAACTTTCAAACACCGATACTTCAATCTCATTCCATTAACGCCAAATTTTCAGATTCATCATAAGTGTTATAATTAACTGCAAAGTTATCAATAACAAATTTATATAGGAAATTAAGTAAAAAATTAATATAATTAAAATTTATTATTATTTTCAAAATAACAAGAGCTTAATTGTGATGATAATTATCTTCTGTTAAATTTACAAAATAATTTAACGAAAAAATCAAGAAATTGTATAAAACTAAAGAAATAATTGTCATCTTTATTTGATATCTATATTTAATTTGTTTGGCTACAATACAAAAGATAAAATAAATTTTGAATTTTGTTTTACAAGACAGTTGTTTCTCTCTCTCTTTACAACTAACATTAAAATTTTTTTAATGTAATTTGTATAAAACAAATACAATTATTTAAGTAAATTATTGTTAAACTCAATAAAATAAAACATAATCCTTGTTATATTATAAAATTAAGATTTTTATTTTAAAAATACGATGTTCATTTGTTTGTACGATAATATTTCTTTGGCAAATTCCTTTATGTTTTCATTTTTCCTGGCAATTTAAGGATCTCCTGTATAAAATGTGTATTATTTGGTATGCATGTAGTTAACATTTTTATCCTTATAATTTTATGTATATGTTTAAAAAAAATCTTGCGTGAAACCTTCATACGACTTTCTCTTATTTTTTATATAATACGTTTGTCAAATTCATTATAATACTGGAAGGGAATAGCTAAGTGGTTAGCGTATTGGACTCCCATGCCGGAGGAACTGGGTTCGCGTCCAGCTCTGCTACCACCATTACATTTTTTTTCTTCTTAGGAGGCTCTATAGCTTACTGTCCGGTGATGGAAGTGTTGTCTGTAACGACAGAACACTGTCCGGAGGCCGGCAGTGCACTGAGAAGGCTCCGGGCGCTAATGACCATAGATGTTGACGCGCCTTAAATTAAAAAAAAAAAATTATAATACTCATTGTAATACATTGACAAATTTCTTTTAAACTTGGTTATCCTTACTTTGCCATAACCTAGAGACTGTTAGTGTGCACTGATGACAGATAATAGTAAATGTGATCGCACTAGTTTTCAGAAAAGAGAACGCACCAATAGCATTGATAACAAATCTAAATGGACATTTGAAATTTAACGTCATAGAGATTGCTCAGAATCCTTAAGATGAATTTTTACTAAAAAATATTTTTCAATTAAATGTGATACGAACTGTGCAGGGCAACATTCCATGTTTATTAAAGAAAATCATTGTGACCATTTTACGAGAAACCCCCCCCCCAAATAAACTATCTATTCAGTAAATTGAAGAGCACTTCCGGTTAATCAATTTTTCTTCAAATTTTGTAATTATAGCAATACATTTAATGTCTCCTAACATTATAAAGGTGGTAGAAGTGTCGTACAATGTACTGAAATTTATGTACTTAGAGGAAAGCATAACCGTCCAATGAGTACGAAAATAATGTTTCTAGCAAATGATCTGTATATATATACAGGGTGACCAGAGTTATATGCTCCACCCACTTTTTTTTTAAACGGCGGGAAATTTCGAAAAAATAGAAAACACGTATTTAATCATTTTTAGTCTAGTTTATTTTCAGTGATTGATCCATCTTTTTATACCCCAATATCCCGAGATACAGCATCCAACTTTTTTTTTTCAAATGGAACATTATATTTTTTTTTGCATATTTTTATAGTACTTGAGCCTCTAAAAAAATAAAAATAAAAAATTTAAAATCGGTTAGGTTTTTCAAAAGTTATGGTAATTTAAAATATGAAAAACAAATTTCAGTTTAATGTCAAAATTACCTTATTTTTTCTTTAAAGAAGCTCTTCTAACTGGGCACCATCAACGGATAGGCAAGCCAAAGCTCTGGACTCCCACGCTCTGTTTGTAGCAGCACTTAGGTGGCAAAGTCCACATCTAGGCAGGCTAGAGTTATTCGACGTTCCATATCTTCGACTGAAGCCACGGGATTAAGGTTACTGTACACTTTATTTTTTAGATATCCCCACAAAAAATAGTCCATTGGGGTTAAGTCGAGGTGGCCATTGGATCGGACCATGAGTTCCTAACCACTTTTCGTGGAAATTTCTGTCCAGGTAACGTCGAACAACTCTCGCATTATGTGCCGGGCAACCATCTTGTTGAAAATACATATCTAACCGACGTTTTAGAGGAACATCTTCAAGCAAAACTGGCAAAATGTCTCTTAAAAAAGTTACGATACCTTTCACCAGTTAAGTTCCCTCTGTAGAAGTATGGGCCGATTAGTTGGTTTCCTCAAACTCCACACCAAACATTTGTAGAAAATCAACCTAATGGCGTGTGGCGAAGGTAAATTGTGGATTTTCTTCTGCCCATATTCTAAAGTTCCAACGATTAAGAAGGCCATTGTTGGTAAACTTTGATTCATCCGTCCATAAAATTGTGCATTTTTTGTGGGGATATCTAAAAAATAAAGTGTACAGTAACCTTAATCCCATGACTTCAGTCGAAGATATGGAACGTCGAATAACTCTAGCCTGCCTAGATATTGACTTTGCCACCGAAGTGCTGCTACAAAAGAGCGTGGGAGCCAAGAGCTTTGCGTGCCTATCCGTGATGGTGCCCAGTTGAAGAGATTCTTAAAGAAAAAATAAAAGGTAATTTGACATTTAACTGAAATTTGTTTCATATTTTTAAATTGCCATAACTTTTGAAAAAACTAACCGATTTAAAATTTTTTTTTTTTTTTTTTAGAGGCTCAATTACTATAAAAAATATGCAAAAAAAAAAATTATTAATGTCCATTTGAAAAAAAAAAGTTGGATGCTGTATCTCGGGATCTTGGGGGTATAAAAAATTGGTTCAATCACTGAAATAAACTAGACTACAAATGATTTAAATACGTGGTTTCATTTTTCGAATTTCCCGCCGTCTTTAAAAAAAAAGTGGTGGGAGCATAAACTATGGCACCCCTATATATATATCTATATATTATATAAGTATGTGTGTGTGTGTGTGTGTGTTGTTGTGGGTGTGTTGTATTAGTATTGTGTTTATGTGGGGGAAAAAAAAATTATCTCAAGAACGAAAAAAACATAGGTTACTCAAATCAGTGTTCTATTTAAGTTCTACCATCGCATCATCTGACATGAAGGTTTCGAACAAAATCTATCAACCGGAAATGCGACTTTACAGCATGGGTTTTATCCGTTTATTTGTGAATTTTCTCGAAAACTGCTTCAACAATATTCTTTAAACTTTGCATACTATCAACGTACATAAAAATATTTTATCACTTTTTATTTGAAACATTTTACTGGGAAAATTGAGAGTTTTTGGGAGGGTATTCGGGGGGGAACGGTACCACTTCAATACAGTGTTCAATAAAACCGATTAACCGAAATTGCGACTTTACAGAATAGATTTTTTTAGGCTTTTCTCGAAACCGGCTATATAGGTTTCTTTTAATCTTGGCATCCTAGCTGCATAAATACTATTACTTTTAGTTAGAGTATTAAAAAAAAACAAAAAAAAAAAAAAGAAGATTTTTAGGTACGTAGTTTTGCGGAATTGTGGCGTTAAATTTAAAATATTATATGCGGAGTTGGTCTAATGTTATTGTCACGCTTTTTGTAGACTACAATGTAATCACTTCTCTGCTTGCCCAAGTTGGTTGGTTGGTACTTGTCTTAACTCTACCGCTTCCACATTTATGTTATCATCAATGAATAAAACGTGGTTTTTAAAAAAAAAAAAAAAAATCACTTATATAATACAATGGAAAAAGGAGTAGAATTGAAATGGCGTGCTCTGAAATCTGAGGATATTCTTTCCTAACCGAAATCTAGAAAGCATATCCCAATGGTACTTTGGCAAAGTCAAGTTTTAGCGTCCCATCGTTATTCAATTCAAATAAATTCCTCTCGAATTTGCAGAGAAAGTGCATCTACGGAATTTCTAATATTGGTTGCAAAATAAATTTCGTATCCAGTTTATCTCTATCAACAGGTGACAGGGAAATTCGTGTGAGTGCATCAAACCGGAATCTTTTTCAGTTCCCGACAACTTGTTTGAGTGGAAATAGCTTACCAAATTTTTCTGCTAATTAGAACTTTTTTTTTGCTTAAGTCAGACTTATTTATGCCTTTGATTTTTATTATTATTTAAGGCGCTTCAACAGCTATGTAATGGCGCCCGGAGCCTTCTCAGTGCACTGTCGACCTCCGGACAGTGTTCTCTTGTTACAGACAACACTGTCCATCACCGGACAGAGAGATGTAGAGGCTCCTAGGAAGAAAAAAATCTAAGTGTAGCACAGCTGGACTGGAACCTGGTCCTCCGCGTGGGAGCCCATTACGCTAACCACTTAGCTATTCCCTTTCCTTATTATTGATGCCTTTAAATTGAATAAAGATTATTTTAACTTTCTCTTTATACATTAAAGAAAATAAGAGCATTTTCCGTTTTTCTTGTTTAATTCAACCAAACTTAATTTTCTTTATTTCACACTGTCGGAATATAACATTACTTCTTCCTAGATCGATTCCAAGATATGTTTCTATAAAAGAATGACAGTAAAAAACTATTAGTATAGACGTTGATTGTGGCCCATATTAGTGCAATGCACAAGCACCAGACACTAGATAGAAAGAAATAGTAGATTTATTATCTCTCTCTCTCTCTACAACTAGTGGTGTAATATTTTCTGTTTTTGTTGTTGTCGGTAAAGTGCAGACCGAACATTGACACAGACCATAACACATTCCCATATTATAAACACCGCGTCCTTCCCCACCTCTAATATACACGTTGCAACGGCCATATGTATAACTATTCTACATAATAAAATATGTATCTGTTTAATAAATAAACTTTAATTTAGTTGAACTATAATTGTGAATGTAGTGTGAATAGTGTTGTGCACACGCATGTGGGCGGCCAAAGTGGGTGGGACTTAAAAACTTCTCTATATCCCCTTCCATTTTTATATTTTTACATTTACATATTTGTTTATCTTATAATAAAAACTAACGATTATTACATTATTTTTTAATTATCTGGCATATAACTGTAAAACTATAAACAGCTTCACTTGTACACGGGAACTGCTAAGGAGCGAGTATTGTTTTAAATAAAAATTTGACGCGAACATTTTTTTAAAACAATTGTTTTCAATTCATTTGATAAATTTTCTCACAAACAAAGGAATTGTTACTAATCCTTTAGTTACACTTAATATTTTATATAAATATAGATGAAGCAAAACAATATATTATAGTCATATGGCTTTTTCTGGTCATCGACCGGTTTCGGGCGTTCGCCCATCATCAGGATGTTTTTGTCAAACAGTGTAATAACATAGACTTGCACAGAGCAAATACACTCCCGTACAGGAGTTTATCAACTGTATTCTCTCTGCAAGTCTATGTTATTACACTGTTTGACAAAAACATTTTGATGATGGGCGAACGCCCGAAGCCGGTCGATGACCACAAAGAAGCTGGCTATCACAGAAAATATTTCTGATGCTTTCCAGCTCTGCGGAACCAACCTCGCAACAAGTATATTATCTCATTCATGTTCTCTTATTTCGAATAAAAAGGGTTTATTGCGATCTGTCAAACTGAGTTCTTACTAGAAAGACATGTTTTAAGGTCCCCTGATTTTAAGTGCGTTAAAATGATTTTAGCTTCCACATGTTTTAACAAAATATCACAAAAACAAATATATTGCAGAAAGCCTCAAACTTGGTATTCCGTTTAGGTACTATCATCCGATCAGACATGAAGATTTCGGTCAAAATCCATCAATCGGAATGTGACTTTACAGAGGGGTTTTATCAGTTTTTTTTTTTTTTTTACCTTTGTTGAAAACAGATTTAACGATTTTGTCTATACTTCGCACACTAAAAAAGTAAAAAGTAAAATAAAATAATTGCCGATTTTTTCAGGCGGCTTAACGTCCAACTACCAACTTATGTGTCGTGGACGGGGGCGGAAGTACCTACTTTACTAATAACGAAGGAAAAGGATCGTGAGTTTCGGTCTTTTTTTGAAAAAAATAAAAAAACAAATTCTTGCCAACGTTTCGACAAATATATTGTCTTTTTCAAGGCATAAAAAATAAAAACTATTAAATAATCTTTAAAACATATCAAAACTTGAAAACTTATGTATAATTTTGTAAATAAAAAGTTGAGAACACCTCAACAACACAGAGAATAGTGAACAAATAAAAAAAAAAAAAAAAAAATTGATCTTCATCATCAAATGATCATCAAAAATGAATCTTTTTTTTTTGCTCACAATTCGCTGTGTTGTTGAGGTGTTCTCAACTTTTTATTTACAAAATTATACATAAGTTTTCAAGTTTGATATGTTTTAAAGATTATTTAATAGTTTTTATTTTTTTATTTTTTATGTAAGTAAACCAAAAAATTTTTATAAATTAATCCATAATTTTATTTTTAATAACTTTCTGTTTTTTCTTTTTGATTTTGACTTTCAAAAAAGAACCTATTGTATTTATATGTTGTAGACCTTGAAAAAGACAATATATTTGTCGAAACGTTGGCAAGAATTTAGGTTTTTTTTATTTTTTTCAAAAAGACCGAAACTCACGATCCTTTTCCTTCATACAAGCAACGGTCGAGAAGAATCTTCCATATTTACTGATAACATTTTTTAAGAAATATAAAATTTAGCTGCTTATATGCGGGACTCGAACTGGGGTCCTCCCACTTACAAGTCCATGCTCATAACCATTACACCACCCGCCTTTTTGGTCTTTACATCACTTCTCGGCCTTTTGGCTAAGATCAAAGTGTAGTATCTGTTCTTATCAGCTAAATCTGTGGTATTTCGCACACTATAACACATAAATATCTTATCACTTTTAATTTGCACATTTTTCTGGGAAAATTGACTTTTTGTGGGAACGGTTGCGTTTTATGCTTTCCTCTAAAATACCGCTTCAATAGAATGTATGTTACTGCCATCTATATAATATTAATACTCAATATAAAATTATTGAGTGGAATTCTAAATTTGAAGAAAATCGGCTAACCGGAAGTACGAACCACGAAATCGGTAAACATTGAATGCTGACTAAACAGATAAAATTCTTTAAATTCTATTTTAGGGAATTCTGCAGATTTGGCGTTATGTTTCAAAGGTTTTTTGATTTCTTCAATGTCATTAACGCTGCCTTTTGGACTACAATATAACTACACTGAAATGATTTTCTGAGCCAAGGAAATTATAAGTATCTATCAGTATGTAATTCCACCCTTCTATATTTAATGCTCTGAAAAACAAAATTTCAAAACGACCAAATTTATTAACATTTTATCTCAGACAAATTTAAATGCATGAGTAATTAATTTAAATAGAAATATAAATAATTAATTTAAATTTTAATAGAAAACTGTTTATGAAATATTTATTTGACAAGAGTGATTGAAAATGGAGTGAAAATGTAATATCTGTGGTTGACGAACTTCACAACAACATGTCCTCCTAATCTGTGATAGTTAATGTGAAACTAATGCCTTCCTTGTTAGATAGCGGCTAATCTGTCCACCCGCAACAACCCCTACCATCCCTCTTCACTACACGTAGCTCTCCATCTCTCATTCTATCTCTCTTCATTTAACCACCTAATACATCATTGCAACCCTTCATCTAAATACTGAAATTTGTAACATTTCGTTTAAGAGTTAAAATATTCCAAGGCTCATATTTTGTTTGTTTCAATATTAATCTCTTTAATTTCTAAAAGATATTTTATTATTATTATTATTGAAACTATTTTAAAGAACTAAGTTCTATAGATTTTTATTAAAACTGATAATAAAACTTACTAGTTAACAATGAATTATTTTTCCTGCTTTAACACATTAGCGTCCAGCATCTTACATATAGAACGGTTAAATTTCATGTCTTTTCTTGCACAATTCGAATCCTCTCACTTCCTGTCTACAATAGTTCCTGCCCTGAGATGCACGACTACGATTGGGGAATTGTATTGAATCCAGACTTCCCATTTTGTCAAACAATAACATCAATGTTGTTGTGGTTGGATCCGCAGAGCTGGAAACCATCAGAGATATTTCCCTAGACATGAAATATGGCAAGCACTGATGCGCAGGGGGATACCGTCAAGTTTAATACAAGCAATCAAATCGGTGTACCAGGACCCTAAAGGCGTAGTAAGGCTAAATGGAGGGTTCCATTTGCTAAAAGGAGTCAAGCAGGGAGATTGCTTAAGCCCACTATTGTTCATAATCTATATGGACGAAATCTGGAAAATATGTAAGCGAAGGACTCCTAGAACCTTGATCGGATACCGAATATGACACCGGTACAGGCACAGGCTCTGATCTATGATGACGATATAGTACTAATAGAAAGTACACAAGGGCAACTCCAGACAGAGTGACTGAATGGTGGGAAGAGTTGCGCCGCAAAGGATTGATCATTAATACCTCCAAAAGTAAGGTAATGTGCATAGGGAGAGATGAGGAATCATCAGTCCGAATTATATGCAATGGAGAAGTTCTGCATACAGTCACTGACTTCGAATATCTAGGAACGGTCATCAGTCGGGATGGCAGGATTGATCAGGAGGTATTAAATAGGATAAAGAAAGCTAACGGCGTATTCTACCAAATAAGCAACACACTGATTGGAAAGCAGGAGTTAAGCCCTGATGCTAAATTGGTACTGTATAAAACAGTGTTCTTGCCTGTGCTCCTTTATGGCGCTGAAAGCTGGACGGTGCTGGATAGGCATGCCAGTAAGCTGTCGACGGTGGAAATGTGCTTCCTCAGGGCATTCTTGGTAAAACTAGGAGGGACTGTATCAGGAATGCGCGAATTAGTGAAGACCTCCAGGTACAGCCAGCGCGGCAAATTTTGGAGGCCCGAAAGTTGGGATGGTTTGGTCATGTTTTGAGAATGGAGGACAGACACAAGGCCAAACAAATGCTCGATGCCAGACCCATTGGCAAGAGAGCAAGAGGTAGACCTCGACTGAAGTATGAGGAATATATTGAAAAACTCGGCCAGGCAAGAGGGGAATCTCTTACGGGGATAAGAAGGATGGCACAGGATAGGGGCCGATGAAGGGCTGGATTTGGGCTGCTTCTCCACGCCCCACGGCACGAAGGAGATAGGGAAAGAAGAAGAAGAAGTTTAGTTGCCACACTCGCTCTTACATTCGCGTGGGCAAAAAACTAGACGCAAGTGTGTAAAGTTTTAACTTTATTCTCTTGTCAAATATTTTTAGAAACTAGGTACAGATTCATAAAATTTTTGTAAAGCTTTACTGCTCTAAAGAAAAAAACAAAACTAACCTAATTAAGGTAAGTACACACACATAGTAACATAACCTTATATCCTCCCGCACATACAAACTACAAGAAGTGTCGAATGAAACGAAACCATTGCGTTTGAAGTGTACTCGTTGCACGAAATGGATAGATTTACACTGACGAAATCGAAATCAGTCAAAAACAAAATAAATGTGCTTGCTACGATGGATAAAATACCAGATAATAAGGTAGGTTCAGAATTCTTCTTCACAAAACAATCTTTGACCTATTTTGATTTTTTTGAAAATATAATCTTTTCACAAACATTAATTACACTAATTATTTTTAAACAGATGTTCCTATTCATATAGAAACCTTCTCCTTCTCTAATTTTCTATTTATATATATATTTTTTTTTTATTGTTAAACCAGCGTTAAATGTATATATATATATATAATTCCACAATATACTTACATCCGGTAGTATTTTTATAATGAAAACTTATGCATAATTATAGGAAAACAAAAAAAACCTCAAGCCATCAGTTTAGAGGTATCCCTTCAAAAAATTGAAGTAATAGTAAAGCATACTTTGGTTAATGGAGTCCACCAGGTTAAAATAACTACCTACGATATATAAATTGTTCGTTTTTCTTTACTTTAATTTAGTAAATTGGGGCAATTATGAAGGTATAGGTCGTTTTGATCATTATACTGATATAATGTACAATTTCAAGGACGTTTCGTTTAATTTTTTTTTAAAAATAACTTTATTCATAATATCTGATAATTTTTGAAATCATTAATTAACTTTTTTTTTTCTTTGATAATTACTTTATGTAACAATAAGTGTAACCAATATTTGAAGCATTTATTGCAATAACAAATTAATTAAAATACATAAATCTAGAAAATCGTATTATTTTTATAGACAGTTAATTATTAAGGCGTATATTAGAAAATATGCTAAAAATTAATTATTACTTTTGATACTATTTCTATAAACTTTATATATTCATAAAACCTTTATTGACCTGTTTTTATTTTTTTTAAACCGACGTGAAACAATTACATAACTTTCACTAAGGTATTGTAATTTGTAAAATTCTAATTAAAATATTTTTTTAATAGAAATTATCACTAAATATTTAGTTTCTATAACTTCCGCTAGATAGTCGAACTGCATTGACGAGGAATTAATTGTACAGCAAAATCTCAGCATTACGTATACTCGAACGTGGGAATCCGCATGCTAGTCCAGCTGATTACCACTGATCTCATAATTTCTTTCCTAACATTAAACAAAAACCTTTTGCACGGATTTCAAGTAAATGTGCCCCCAAAAAAAAAAAAACAAACTCATTGAAGTAAAGTCAGTAGCAGTTATCGTTTGTAGTGGTTATGAGCATGGACTTGTAAGTGGGAGTTGCCCAGTTCAAGTATCGCGTATAACTGCTAAATTTTATATTCATTTAAAAAAATGGATTATAGTAAAGTAGGTGCTTCCGACCCCGTCCGTCTACGACACTTAATTTGGGTCGTTGGACGATAGGCCCGTCTAAAGAAGTAGGCATTACTTTTTTTTATTTACTAGCCAGTAATTTGATCTTAGTATTGTTATTGTTCTCCTCACTAATGCAAGACACAAAAATACATTAATAATGTTCAAGTAAATTAGAACTTTATGTAATGAACATTTATTTTACATTTTAAAATCAGTTAACATTTAATATCAGAAAATACAATGTAATTTTGCTTAACTTTAATCTAATGTTCTACAACTTTTCTAAAGTAAACCTTTCCTTTTGTTCAATGGACAACATTCTCTTAGCGGTTACCACGTTACCAGAGGGCAATGAGCGAGCGGATCAGTTGGCTAGAGAGGGATCATCATTACCATTTTGTGGTCCTGTACCAGCCCTTGCCGTCGTCACTAAGATGTTTCGCGATAACCAGATTAGACTTTGGGAGACGAGAGTCTTGGAGAAATGTTGGGGGGACACGCAGGGGTGCTTCCAAGCTAAAAGATTTATAAAAGGCATTAAGCACTTGAGTTTCGGCTTACTTACTGTCCCTCAGCAGGACAGGTCTGAGGACCTTGGTGGGGGTAGTGATTGGACACATTTGGGTGTCTAGTCACTTGTTTAACATAGGGAGGATGTCTAGTCCCACTTGTCAGAATTGCGATGACGGAGTCCAGGAAACGGTGTATCAGTATCTATGTCAGTGCCTCCGTTTCGCTGGTACTAGGTTTAGCGTATTTGGGAGGGCACCATTCACGCAGGATTGCTTGGGCGAGTTAGAGTTAAAGGATATCCTTGGATATTGCAGTCTGAATAATAGGCTACTGGGGGAGACTATTTAAGGGGTTAATATGGGAGGCATCGGGGGGATAAAAGCCATATAGGCTTAGGTCCCATGCCGCCAGGTACCCGGTCTAATAATAATAATAATAAATACCACGTTTTGTTTCTTTTATTATTCTTCATTAAAATGTTGGATCTGCTGTAAAAAAAATAATAATAATTATAATTTTTGTATTTTGAATGGTTGTCATGGATTAACTGAATTAATATTGCTGATTTTAAAATTAAAAACAAAAAAAATCAGTTCCCTGATGACGACCAGGGAATCTAAGTCGAAAGCTAGTAGTAAAATCCGTTGAATTGCCATACTTGCGTGCTCTTATGAGCAAACCTGAACTCGAGTGTGTTTTATAAAGTAATATTTTATTCTCTTGCCAAATAATTAACTATTTCCAACTTATGGTGAACAAGTGTATGTCTGTGTGAACAGAAGATTTTAATTGTGAAAAATCGTAGGAAGCTCAAATTTGAAATTCCAATTTTCCAATCTTTTTTCAGTTTTTTGTAATTTTCTTGAAAATTTTCGAAACGATATTCAAATCTTCTATAGGCACTTGGTATTCAATTTTTCATTTTTGAATTGATAACAAAAATGGAATGTTTTTTTGTTTTCACTATTTTAAATGAATAACAAAAAAAAGGGTGCAGATAAAGTTTGCACTTGGCTTGTACTTGGGTTACTTATTGTCCGAAAAAATGAATACTTTTAACATTTTATATTGTCTGGTTACTTTATCCGTCGTAGCGTGTATATTTATAGTTTTTCTAACCGGTTTCGTATTTTCATCCATCGTCAGTGTAAACTCACCAAGTTCGGGTAGAGAGTTCACTTCAATTAAGAGTTCACGAAAGCTAGAAATAATCCGTTCAATTGCCATACTAGCGTGCTCTTGTCAGCAAATCTTAATTCGAATGAATTAAGTTGAACTTGGTGAATTGACTCTGACGATGGATGAAAAGTCTGAAACCTGTCAGAAAAACTACAAATATACACGCTACGACGGATAAAGTACCAGATGTTATCCAGCATTGCGGACCCATCCACATATTCAAACAATTTTATATTGTGTTTTTATTTTATTTATTTATTTGTAGAGATAAAGAGAGAGAGAGAGAGAGACTCTCTTTTTTCTTTTTTTTTTTAAAGTTTTACAAATTAGTGCGAGGAGAACTCCACATCATCATACACCACATTCTATAAGAATTGTTTACCACATCTCTGAAACAACCACAATCAGTATTCCATACATGAAACATTTCTACTGTCAGTCACTTGTTTCTTTATCGCTATTGTGTGATCTTCATTTTCTTTTCTTTTCTGTTATAACTATTCTTTCTGTTGCTGCCACCACCTTCTGTATCTCCAACAATATCTACGAGATTGGAATACATATCCTACCAATTATTATTTTGAACTTTCAGTGGAATTTGTAATAGACATACCTTAATAATGTTGAGAATTTATGATCTAGTTTTTTTTTATATATTTTTAGTCTTGTTATATCTAATTATAATTTTGAGGGAACATATTGTACGAAAAATTATAATAATAATAATAATTGATTAGTTGTCAGACAGATGTCGTTATATCAAATATTCTATGTCAAATTTATATTAAAAAAAAAAAAAGTAACAATACAACAGATCTAAAAGTACATTTTCATATGACAATCAACAGTTATCAACTAATTAGCAACCAGCAGTCAGAGCAACATTCACCATTTATTATGCATCAATAATTCATTTACTGTTTTATTTATTTATATATTTTTTTTAAGCATAATTACCTAAAAAAAAAAAAATTGTTAATAAAATTCCCTGAAGTAGAAAAATGGTTGTGTAAAATTTATTTTTTATTATATTTTATGTATGTATATATAAAATTATTATTAACATTTATAGTTTCTAATTAACATAGTTAATAGTTTAGATGGTTTCATCACATTGTTTGCATAATTCATTTATAGTTTTTAAATGTTTTAATGCTTTTATGATGTTAAAAATTAATTAAGTTGTAATGAAAATATCTTCTTCTTTTTTTAGGTTTTATTTAAAACAAAAGAAATAAATTAAGTTTCCTTTTCTTTTTTTTTTGAATATTATCGATTAGTTTTATCGTCATACTGAAAAAAACGGGTTCAAGGTGAAAACAATACCTAGATAGGCTGTAATCGATTAGAATTCGAAATTTTGACCATTATATTATGATTTTTTTTGTTAATTCACCCAGAAACTCAGGAGAAAATCAAGTTCTTGTACTAAACGGATGTTGAGGTCATTATGGAGCGTAAGGTTTTTTTTAGACGCAGAAAAAAGGCATATCAACTATCTGTCGAAAGAGCTTAGATTAGAATGTCTGAATGGTATGTAAGTTTGTAGATTTAGTTGAACTCCACAATTCAAGTCTGTAACTACAAATTGATTTGATTATAGAAATATATATATCAGTCTTTTGAGTTCTGTAGGCAATTTGGATTGTTTTCCGATAAGTCTTCAATGAAGCAAAATTCTTTGGTTGGATGTCTCCTTCAGGGCCTGTATTAAAACAAAAACTACTTTTACTGTACATTTTACAACTAACAATTGTACAAATAAGAGAAATATAATACTTGTTATTTGAAAGATTGTTATAAATTCTTCATCATGTAGATGCATCCAACGGAAGTGTCCAAATGTCGGCAAAACAAACATTTTTCTTGTTGTGGTGGTTGGTTCCGCAGAGCTGGAAAGCATCAGAGATATATTCCGTGATAGCCTGCTTCATTTTGTGGTCATTGACCGGTTTCGGGCATTCGCCCATCTTCAGGATGCGTTTGTCAGAGAGTGTGATATACACTCTGCATGAGTGTGTAAACTGAATTTGCTCTGTGCAAGTCTGTGTCATCACACTGACTGACAAACGCATCCTGAAGATGGGCGACCGCCCAAAACCGGTCGATGACCACAAAATGAAGCAGGCTACTACGGAAAATATCAGATTATAGATAAGATTTGTTTCTAAATATTTTTATAGAATTAGAAGCTAATTGCCGTATCAACGAAAATTGGGGTAAAAGAGAGGAAAAAACAAATGAATATCGTTACGCTTCCGTTAATCGATTTTTATTTTTAAATAAACCAATCGCTTTAGTTGCCCTTATGGAATCTAATGTGGAAGAACAAGTTTCAATTTCTTCATGTTGAATTTTTTATATTGTTTACACCCAAATATGGCGGCAACTTCTCTAAAAACAATTCTTACTTTTCTTTTTTGCTGTAAGAGAATGTAGTATATCATTCAATTTTTACTTTCTCTTCTACTAGTAACAGTTTGCATTGCAATCGTGCCTGATTTTCAAATTTGAGTTTTTACCGGAAATAGCGTTTGTGTATGTCTGTATGTTAACAGAATATAACAAATTTCCAATGATAACTATATAGCTTTAAAATATTTGTTTACGTAATGAATGGGAATCAGACTCTGAAATTAAACATAACTGACAATTTTTTTGTTTATTATTATTTATTAAAAAAAAGGGAAAAAAGGAAAGTACAATAAAAGCCAGCATAACATTAATATGATGGTTGTTTTTAAAGGCTTGGAATTATTAGAGCGGAAGATATATGGTGTTCGCATGTAAACTGAATTTTGTTATATAATTATTCACTTTGTATTTCTGTCTTTTTATTACCCTGATTACATACACTATAAAACTATTCATATTTATTACATTCTAAATTGACCAACATAAATAGTTTCATTCCATAATAAAAGAAGTTAAAGAAATAACGGAAAACTAAAATATATTACGTAGAATTTGAAGACCAGAAACGTCTCCTAAAAGAACACCATCTGCTGTTTCCGGTGGACACATTTTACTCTTATTGCAATGATCACAGTTTTATTGATAAATTTTGTTTAAACATGGAATTGCTAAGAAACGTACCTTTAATAGTGGTGGGCCTTACATTAAACCATTGCTTTTAGACCCACAGATTCCTTAATAATGTCACAAATAAAAATTTATCATTCCCAGTTTGAAGAAACCCGTTGAATCACTGTTTAAGAAAATTCTAGGAAATTCGAAAACCTATTTTTTTTTTTTTTTAAAGGGGTTTAGTGTCAGAATCAAAGAAGATATTTTGCATGATAGCGGGCTTCTTTTTGGAGCAGATTTCGGGCGTCATCGACCGGTTTCGGGTCTTCGCCCATCATCAGGATGTTTTTTGTCACAACAGTGTAATAGCACAGACTTGCACGGAGTAAATTTATTTGTTAAAGTTTAGTTATATAGTTCATTTAATTTAGTTGCATCAAACTAAATTTGTTCTATACAAGTCTAAGTTATCACACTGTATTGACAAAAACATCCTGATAATGGGCGAACGCCAGAAACCGGTCGATGACTACAAAAAGAAGCAGTTTATCACGGAAAAAATCTCTGATACTTTCCAGCTCTCCCAGGGTTTAGTGGTCTACAACTGAAGAGGTCTTTGTGCTCTCTTATCGGTGACGTGGTCTCTTTAATTGCAGCACCCCTACCAGATTGAAATCTCTAAGAAATCTTAAAACTCTGATAAAGTTCTGAGAAGGTTATATCCTTTTCCAACAGCTAGGTGGCCCAAGCTTGTAAACCTTCTCAGGATGATAGCAGCACAATCTGTCAGAAGAACTATTGCAGTCTCCTCCAAATCTCCACAAAATCTCCAGAAGCATACCTCACTTTCTAGTGCCAGCTTCTTCAGGTGCCTCCAGCGTCTAAAATAAACCATAAAGGAATTCGCAAGGGTGCTAAGCCTATTTTTTCGCATACTGGATTCAGCCCTCTGATTTTTTTTTTCTGACGTAACTGTCCAGATAAGACTTAGCCTACCCAGTGTTGGCAAGGTTCTCTAAAGCACTGCACTCTTGACTTTAAATCTCCGTGCCGATTTTCTTCAGTATTGGATTTTTGTAGCAATGCATCTAATGTTTCTCTATTTAGGATAAATGATGGAATTGCATATAGCCATCAGGTAACTTTTTACAAGAAAGATTATCTCTCTATCCCCCCCCCCCAGGAATCTCCCAAAACTCAATTTTCCTGGAAAAATCTTTTAATTAAATGGTTGACATTTATGCCTTTTTATGTATAAGCAAAGTTTGAAGGAAAATCTTGAAGCAATTTTCTTGATAACAGCGAAAAACTGAAAAAATAAATTCATCTATTCAATAATGTAACTTCTGGTTGATGAATTTTGACCGAAACTTGATGGAATTTGACAGTTACGGGGGTTATTACTAAACGAATTATAAAGTGTGAGCTTCCGGCGATTTATAGTCCATTCGCTAAAAAAAAAATTGTATTTCCGGTGATAACTCAGTTTCACAAATTTGACCCGACCACAATACTTCCGCTACAACCAGCAATTGGAGAAAGTAAATAGTTCATAGCTCTCTACGTATGTTCATAGTATTGCTATGCCCAAATGTAATATAACTAACGTTTAGTGACAATTCCAATTTTTAATTATTATAGTGTTGTTATTGACATTTCTCAAAAAAAAAAAAAAAAATGATTAATTAATTCTCTATAAAATGTACAATGATAATTTACATAAAACTTTCACCCATTACTATGATGTCTCGAAATTTGATCGAAGAAAAGTTATATATATATATATATGACAGTACAATGGTGATAGTCTGGGGATCATTTGAATATATATATATAAAGTTAATGGCACCACTCAAGGAAAACATTAGCTTGTTGTAGTATCTTGCAGATATCCTAATTAATTAATTATGCATTAAATTGTAAAGTGAATTTATGACATCCGGTTTGTCTATATATATATATCTGTAAGCAGGAAGTTTAATGCAAGACGGTTGGACAGTTTTGTATATATATATAACATTGTGTTGGTTTGCCTAACTGTATAGTTTGTTAGACACCTGATGAAGTCCGTTTCAATATACAATGTTATGGAGAGTTCAAACAGAGAACAGAGGAGTTGACTTTAAGTGACAGCTTAATTATAAACCTCAAACACAGGGTGTGTTTCCACGTTCATTGCTGTCATTCACTCAGTCAACTATTTACCGTATCACCATTATATATCTATTATCTGTGATTTAACGCTTCCATTGTTTACATATTTATCTTCCTCATCATAAAAAATGAATTCAATTTTTTTTTTCATTATTATTTTTTTTTTCAAGTTAATTATTTGCTTACATCGTAACTAATATACAATTTTCAATAATCGGCAACCCAAACTGTAGATAGACGAAATTGTGCGATCTCTTCAACAAGACATAACATATACCCTCCTTTGCTTCCTATGAAAACTTTTGAAGCGTTAAATTACAGTAAAAAAAAAATAAAAGTAGAAGCAGGAAATAGCCTCATTTTTTTTTATTGGTTTCGAGACTCACTGTATCGCCACTGTCGCCAGGCCAAGAACCTCTTTATCGCGATAGTCTTAATTAAGACTTTTATTTATCTATTCTAGTTCAATGTTGCTAAGATTCACATTACTATTATTCGCTGACAATTGGATTCATACAATTGGGAACAGCATAATTTAGAATAAAGCAATCAAATTAAATAAAAATCTGGTGTGAAGCATTTGCACGACATTCTTTTAAAGCAGGTATAATGGATGTGAGAAGAAAAAGAGAATTAGAGAGTATGAATTTGGGAATAATGATGAAGAAAGAAACTATATGAACTGCTGAACACTGATATATTGATGAATACAACGCACAAAACTGCAAGGACTTTACAGTAAATAGAAGTTAGGTAGCGAGAGAATAATAAAGAGACAGACTAGCGGTGTAATTAGAAAATACGTAGATAGGTTGCTGACTGGATGTACTATTGTAAAAACTGGCTTGTTGTCGCTCTATATATATATATATATGTATATATATATGAATCGAATCTCCCTCCCTAATTTGGCCTAGCCCGGGGGGGGGGGAGTAACTATCGTTTGCTTCATTTAATTTCTGCATCTTCGCTCTTCGGATCCTATAAATTTTTTATGATTTGGATCCCATTACAACAGTTATTTACAATTCTAATTTACAACCTTTTATTCACGAATTAAATTTTTCACTAAACGTTATAAGTAATGTACGTTGCACATAAACTATTGGTGATGGAGATTATAATTAATTACTGATTTTTAGAGGGCATAATTTTTACCAGAATCTGATTACATTGTATGTTAGCGCTCTCTATCAACATTGAATAAAATTTAACAGAAGTTTATAGTTATAGTTAACTCACAATTTTTCTTCTATAAACTCCTAATTTTTCCGAGAAACATATTTTAAATAAACGTGACTGCTTTATAATATGAGCAAGTTTAACAAGTTTAAAAAAAAATCTTAAAAACGTGTCGAGATAATTCCGAATTCTATTCTGTAAAATGGAACTTCCGGATAACCGATTTTCTTTAAACTCCTAGAATTCTAGCAATATTTTAAGAAACTCAATATGGTGGTTAAAGCTATACATTGTAATGAAGTGGAACTTTAGGGGGAATCTTTTTAATGTGGCAACTTCTGCAGATAGATGCAAAAATCAATTTTCGAGGTAAAATGTTCCAGTAATAGTGTGAAGTATTTATGATTTAGTTAGAAACGTAAAGAAATAAATTTAAAAAAAAAATCGAGTTGAGTGATGGATTTAAAAAAAATCTTGAAAACTAAATATAGAAAATTTGACATAAACGCAATTTTCTTTAAAAAAAAAAAGTATCTTTCGAAACCGAAATAAAAAAAAATCCGAAATCAAAAAAGTATCTTCCGAATCTCAATTTCAAAAATTTGAAACAATCACCATACTCCTCTTTCACCTATAAATGAGGGTAATTTCGAAATAGAGTAAAATCAAAAGATATAAACTATAAAAATATTTAGTAACGATCATGGGAGTTTAACATGAATCATGAAATAGGAATAATACCATTTTATAAGAGGCTGGAAGGCTTGTAGTGGATCTCACCGTGCGTGAGTATATATACAGGTAGTTCTGAATCATGGAGCCCTCTAGAGCAGCAGCAGTCAGTGGCCTCCTACTTGATCAACTCTATACTATGAGAAGACCGCCTACTCTGAAATTCAGTGTGCGTCCGATGAATGTGTGCCTACAGATGGACAGCTTCATCTGTTCTGTCCACTTACTCACTCCTTTTGTAACCATAACCACTACTACCACCTATTTCTTCTTGTCTACATTACACACAACATACACACACATACTGAACAGTTTCTCTCAGAACAATTTGCTATACTTTTTGATTCGACTAATGTCTCCTAGCCAACTTCACTGATCTTCTTTTCCTCTCTGGGACGACTTTTTATTTTTATTCTTTTATCACATATTGTTTGTATTTCTTCTATTTCTTTCCTATTACATCTTTGTTATTTCTTTCTTCCTGCTTTTCTTTTTATTGTTTTTTAATATTTTTTTTATTTATTTAAAAATGAAGTTCTCGGGCTTATAAAAATTATCAGACGATAATGTGGTTATTTGTGCTTTCAGTTAAAAAATTGCATATTGCTAAATTTTTTGGAATTGGTTCTCATCCGGAATTGCTTGTATGGAATCCCTGAATACAAAAATTATTTTATTCGTTTTAAGCTTGAATGTATATGTGTGAACGTAGCCTTAAATGGTGATAGTTTTACACTACTGCCTTTTAAGTTCAAGTCCAGTCGGAGAGAAATAAACGGATACAAATTAGGACTTTCAAAAATGAGACATTTGTCTAAGACAATTGATTTTAGACGTCATTGTCAAAGAATTGTGACATTCGTTTGCTCCCACATTGTTTTAATATACACTGTAATACAAAATTGGGCATAAATTCCGTACATAAAACAATGCAGATTCCACATTTTGGTTTAAAAACTCTTCCTCTGAACAAACATATTTTTGAACAGTCTCCATTACGAGCGATACATTTGCGCCATCATAGAACACAATTTCTGCCTCTTCTTAGGGTCGGTCAGTTTGTCTTATCCGATATGCAGTTTTCTACTTACTTCTTTATAGACATTTTCATGTCGTCTTTTTTAACGAATTGAATTCCTAATGTCTTTCTTCAGTGGACTAAACACTGAAGTTTCATTAATTATATACTAGTGGGTGCCAGATCCGGGTTTCGTTGGGGGAATTACCGATTGATAGTATGATGTACGGTTTTTGTCATTTATTGCCATGGTCAATGTGGTTCCTTTATAGTTTCTTCCTAGTCCATGCCTACATTGGGCTTCTCCAAGTTTTCTGACTGATTTTATTGCCTCCAATTGTTTCTAAATTATAAATGAAAACCTTGTTCTCCTTGAAATCGGGAATTAAATCTCGAGAGATTCACTTTCCGATATCTCAATTTCAGTACAGATTGTTTCTATATCCAGGTGTTCAGCGAACACGTGAATTTCCACTGCAAGTACTTCTTTCCTTGGAATTCTGTAAATACGACAGTTGATGTTATCATTAAGTGGCAAAAAGTATTTAGAGACCATTGGTTGAAGTTGTATTCGAGATAATGGCGAAAAACTGAGAATCGATTCTTTGAAACGTTCAGATTGCCCGTTAAACTCAATTTTCCTGAAAAAAAAATGTTTCTTATGTAAGTGATAGACATTTATCTGAATAGACAGTACACGAAGTTTCATAATCGACCTAATCATTATTAGGAAAATTGCGAATAAAATAAAAATTCACACAGACATGCTCATTGTATTTTGTTTGAAATTGGTAATCTAATTATAAATAACTCAAATTGCACGGAACTGATTAGCTCAGTGGAAGCGCGTTGGATTTCCATGCGGAGGTTCTGGGTTCGAGTCCAGTGCTACCCCTTAGAGAGGAGTCTATTTCTTTTCCTAGGAGCCACTACTACTCACTATCCGTTGATGACAGTGTTGTCTGCAATGAGAGAACACTGTTCGAAGGTCGGCTGTGCACGGAGAAGGCTCCGGGCGCCAATGACCACAGATGTTGACGCGCCTCAATTAAAATAAAATAAAATCTGGTGTGAAACACTCACTTGAGTTCTATTATTCTAATTAATATAATTTACTCAAGAAAATTTTCTTTAACATTCCAACGTTGGACTGGCGATAAACATGGTGGTGTTAATTTACTTTATATTATGTTAACATGCAGGTAAGCGGCTATATATACAGCGCTCTGTATGAAATCCAACAAAGCTTGTCAAATTTAAATTCAAACTAACTGCCAGACCCCCTTATAACCCTCTAAAATCAATTTTTTCAGAAAAAAGTTTCAAATGAAAGTGATACGTTTCTATCAAAGCAGCAAGCATTCCAAGTTTAAAGAAAATCGTTGTAATTGTTTTCGAGATAATTTCACAATACTCAGAAATCTATTCTGTATAATCTCACTTCCGGTAAACTGATTTCCTTTAAATTGGAATTCTATCAATGCTATTAATATTATGTATATGGTAAAATATGCCCCGCACGGGGGTATCTGTTGCATGAAGTTACTTGGGGAGTAGCGACCCCACGGGTTTACTACAGCTCAGTACTCCATGCACTTCGTCAACACAGTACACAACACACTTTACAGACAAGGACAAACACAGTACACAAACTAGGGTCTCCGTCCCTATTAATTGGCGAAAGCCAAGGGAGAAGGAAGGGATTAACTCAGTGGTAGCGCGCTGGGCTAGCAACGCGGAGTTCCGGGTTCGAATCCAGCATGCTGCCCTGCTCAATTTCGATGTGTTGAATTATTCAGTTGAGGATTAGTGACAAAGGCACTTCTGAACTTGACAATTGTTTTGGTTTTTATTTTTCTCGAGTCGTTTCGACCTAAGGTGGTCCATTATCTGTCGAGTTCATGGTTTTTTTTTTAACATTTTTTTTTTTTTTTAACAAGTGTTGGTATGCATTAAGATGGTTTTATCACATGCTATCAGTTGTTCTCTTCCAACCCGCAAGATAACGCGACCAAGCTTTTTCTACTGGGCTAATCATGTGTTACTTGCAGAAACAAGCTCCGAAAGCATTCACAAATTTAACATTTGCACATGAACCAAGTTAAGGCAAACGGTAAAAGTCGAGCTCTTTCATATCAAGACCTTTCTGAAATTTTTAAATTTTCCGCTGACAGAAAATTACTTCACGAAAGGAGATGATTTGATATCTTTAACCCATGCTCCCAGTAATTCTCTTCCCACCGGCAAGATAAAGTCGCTTCTTCAACTAGGCTAGTCGCAGTAGTAGTAGTTGTTGTTGTTATTTGGGAATCCAGTTTCTCCTTACCTCCGCGGAGGTCCCGGGTTCAATCCAGCATGCTACCCTTAGATTTTCTCTTCCTAGGAGTTTCTACAATTCACTGGCCGGTGATGGGCAGTGTTGTCTGGAGCTAGAGAACACTGCTTGGAGGTCGGCTGTGCATTGGAGAAAGCTCCGGAGGCCACAGTAGACCTTTCAGGTCGCAGTGCAATAATCCCCTACAACAATCTACAGTCCACATATGGTATAATAATGAATTATATTGAAGTAGCACTATGGAGGAAAGAATAACGCTACTGTTTCCCCAGATCCCCGAAAAAATCAATTTTGACGGGAAAATGTTTCAAATAAAAGTGATAGGCGTTCATGTACGTAAATAGTGTACGATGTTTAAAGAAAATTGTTGGAGTTGAATCGAGAAAATCACAAAAAACTTAAAAAAAAAAACATTCAGTAAAGTCGGACTTCCGGTCGATGGATTTTGTTCGAAATCTTCGTGTTTGATGCAATCGTAGTGCCTAAATGAAATACTAAGTTTAAGCTTTCTGCAACTTTTCAAAATTGAGGTATTCTGTTAATAACTGTCTAAAATCTATAGACGACACACACATACATACACAGATATACCGACCATTCGCTAAAAACATTTTTTTCGTCTTCAGGGACCTAAAACATATTTCCGGAGAAAACTCAATTTCGAAAATCTGATACTATTTCGCAATACTTCCTCTTTTTGACTAAGAATAAAAGTAAGTAATAATTGCAGCTCATGAACTAACTCCCACAGTTGTTGAGCTTCTGATGTCACTGGAGTTTATTGCTATTTATAAAGTATACAAACAAAAACAGTAATTATAAAATTTAAATATAAAGATATTTGATATGTATACCACACCTTTCAAATAAAAAGTGTACAGCCTTGGAGTGGGGACATGTTTTTTAAATGAGACGTTGACCACTTCTACACTTCAGTAATCTATCACTAATAAGTTTTTTATCTGTAATATTTCAAATTATCGTCCAAAAAAAGTAAGTGGCCGTTGTTACATACCTACACACAGACACACACTGAAAAGCGCGGTATCTATTTTGATTTGTTGTTGAATGCATATTAGCAGCACAAGTTCACCTTGACATCATCAAACGTTCCCAGGTAAATCTTTTTGTTACCATACGTGAGCTAATTTTTGTTGCTTTATTAGTGCTACTATAATCAAGCTAAATGAGTCATTATCATGATGAATTATAATATAATTATCGCGTACTTATTAGCTGTTATTAAACAAATGTTTCTTAAAAACTGTTATTAAAAATTTTATTTGTCAAAATATTATGGTATTTATACGTAGAAGAAACAAATAACTTTTTTTTTTACATTCTTTTACTCCTGGTAAAAGGAAGTATTGTAATCAGGTCGAATTTTAAATATCGAGTTTTCACCGAAAATACATGTTTCGAGGTCCCGTGAGTTCGAAACTGAGGTTTTTAGAAAATGGTGTGTGTGTGTGTGTGTGTGTGTGTGTGTGTGTGTGTGTGTCTCTCTCTCTCTCTGTGTAACTGGAACAGCATCCTTCAAGAATGAAAAATCGCAGGTGGTTTAAACTTGACATTCAGGTATCCAATCTTCCAAACTTTTGACTGGATTCCAGATGTGGAGTGGAGTGGGAAGGCGGAATGGTTTGTAACAGACTATTTTACAACACAAATAATTAGTGGAAACTTTGGAGCTTACCTGGCTAGATTTCGTTTAAAAGAAGAGCCATACTGCTTATGTGGAATGGAGGAAACTACACTGCATGTGATGTTTGATTGTGACCGGCGGAGTGAAGAAAGAAAGATATTTGTTGAGGAATTGCAGAAGGAGAATCATCAAAGTTTAGAAGGCAAAGATCTACTTGGAGAAAAAGCATTTCACATCTGGGTGAAATTTGTTCATATTGTTATGAAGGGAAAAGAAGGGGCTCAATTTGGTATCTAATATGTGTGAGAGTGATTAGCGGGAATGAGTTCGAAGTAGTTTAGTTGGTAGGTTTATTTTTTTTTTTTTTAACGTGTGTAAGTATTTATTGGCTTGATTGAAGTAGAACTTTGACTTATGAAAGTATTCATTAGGATGGGAATATTTATTGGTGTGAATGAGTTAGGTATTGTAAATAGGTTTTTACCAAATGTCTGCGAATGTATTTATTGGTATGAATGGTTTATGGTGTGTGAGTGATTAGGTTTAGAGTTTTAAAGGGTGTCTGGAATATCGAGTACAGACACCCAGCGATGGTGGGCAATGGAGTGGGGTGGATCCGGGTCTGGGGTGATGCGATGGTGGAGTCGTTGCCGTTGCGTTTTTTTCTCTTCTATAAATTTGAGAGGAGGTGGGAGGGTATGGTTTCGGCTAGGTAGCTCCCACTTCGTACATTAAGCTCTCTTACAATAAATGAATAAATATCACCTTCGAATCCGACAATTTTGTCTGTCAAAATTCCTTATCCGGAAGTACCACTTTACTGAATGTTTTTCCCCCTTCCATTTTTTTTGCTATTTCCTCGAAAATGGCTTCTTGTCCATTCTTTTTGCATGACCATACCATTGTACTAGTCTATTTTGTACAAATTATAATATAATGGTGGCAAATAAATAATGGTATACATATGAAAAATATTCCCAGTCTAATTTTTGAATAGAGTCAAACGCAATATGTGGCTAAGCGTTGGCTTAGAGTACTACTACTGGGTTGTCAAAAGAGTACTCCTTCCCTCTGCAGACCATAGCATTTTAAGGATTCACTGGAGGTTTATTCTTATTTTGTCTTTCTTGATGAACACTGGCTGAAAATTTACAATAATAAGCGTTGCAGATCAGATGTACTTTTGATGTACATTTTTGATATATTACAACCCATTAGTAGAAATTTAGCATGATTGATGCAGCTTGCACTGTATTGCTTAACACATTCAGGAGTAAATTTCAGTTCATTATATTTCTTCCTTCGGCAACCAGAAATCCTATCATAGAATGCTCGTTTTACAGTTCTTTCTCCTCTTTATCTGTGAATATTCCTTATAATATTTTTTCCCACATTATTATATAATCCCAGATTTCAAGATTACAATTGAGATAGTGAATTTTAGAATGAATTGAAATGCAATATTCGTTACCTATCATCTAAGGGACAAAGCCAATAATTAATAAACTCATCATCAATATTCTAAAAGTGAGAGTATTTATTTGGATGAAAGTATTTATTAGCTAGTAAGAATAAGGTAGGTTTAGAGTACAATTGAGTTGGTTACGAATGAAGTGAAGGGTACAATACCGGTCAGGTGTGGTAAAATCGTTTGATCATCTACTGTATATAAGTCTACTGTACTTAGGAGCCATAGTAATTCTTGGAAGGGTGGGTCTGCAGCCGGAATTGGTACCCAGGCACTTGTGTAAACAGGAAGAATGATAGTTGAGTGAAAGTTTGTGTATGTGGATTAGTTTTTAAATTTTTATTAGTACAATGTAGATTAGCTATGATTAAAAAAAAAAAAAAAAAATGACCAGAATAAGTGCAGTAGGTGCAAAAGACCTTAGCTGTTGCGCACCTATACAAAGTAACAAAAAAAAAGTAAAGAAATTCTACAATTTAAGGCAAAAATGTTTGAATTTTTAAGTCGGTATGTAAGTAATTAATATTTTGTTAATACCAACTGTTGAATACCAAGATTAATATTTCTAGAAAGAGAAAATATCCTGATGTAACCGACTCAACAATATTATTTACTGATAGAAGTGGGACTTACAGGTTAATGTACCAATGATGGTAATGTGAAACCTCAGAGAAATAAGAGATATAAAAGAGAGTTTAATAAAGAAGAGTTAAACAGTAACAAAAAAAGAAAAAGATTTTAATTGACACTAAGATATGGTTTGAATTTACAATCAAGCGAAGTCATATTTATACTATTACTGTAATACTTTGGTGTAGACCAAATGAAAGTCGAGAGTATAATATAGAATATTGCAATGGAAGGTTGTCAAACTATGAAATTATCCAGTGGCATCGGAGTAAATCATCTAACTAGGCTATATACCTATCCGCCGTACATATAAAGAGAGCATAACGTTTATATGGCCCACGCAATTGTGTGTACGTGTAAGCGCGCGCTCGTACTTCTCCTCTTGTAAATATACACATATCCAGACTAGATGGTGTGTGTGTGTCTGTGTGTGTGTGTGTATGAGTGTGTGTGTGTGTGTATGAGTGTGTGTATGTAAGTAAAAAGACTGCACCTTTTTTTTTTTTTTTTTTTTTTTTTTTTTTTTTTTTTTTTTTTTTTTTTTTTTTTTTATATAACAGTACCTTCATCAAGAGCTTCTTTTGTCGACTGCTTCATTCATATCTTTATTTAGCAAGCACACTGAATAATACATTCTAAACAATTGTGTTTTTTTTTGTCAATACAATGACTTTTATAATATAGCCTTCAATGAAGCACTAGACAATTAATTCAAACAAGGTATAGTCATGATTTTAATTTTTATACAGAACTTATAGTTGTTGTTTTTTTTTTTAATTCTTTTTTTCATGTCGATCACTTTCATCTTCCACTTTTATCCTTTTTATTTGAAATTCATCAATTTTTTTTTTTTTTTAAACAAGAGACTTGAGAGGGGGTTTATTTCTGTATTTTTTTTTGTTTTTTTGTGTATGTGTCTGTAATTCTGCGACATAGTCATGTTAAAACTTGTTGAAAAATAGAATTTATTGTTTTTAATGACTGTTTGAACGAGATTGGATAATTTTCAGGTGATCAGGCGATCGTGCCTGATTTTCGAAGCTGAGTTTTAACCGGAAATACATATTGTGGGCTCCCACTAAATACGCAAAAAATGTTTTTAGCGAATGGTCTGTACGTATGTGTGTGTTAGGTGTTAACAGAATATCACAAAAACCAAAAATCGCAGCAGTAAAAATCGATTATGCACTTACCACCAAATCAGACACGAAGATTTTTTTTGCAAAATTCATCAACCGGAAGTGCTATATTATTGAATGGCTTTTCTTTTTTTTTTTTCAGGTTATTCGTGATTTTGTCGAAAATGATTCCAACGATTTTGTTAAAACTTCCTGTACTACTATATACTGCGCATAAATACTTATCGCTTTTATTTAAACCTTTTTTACCCCGGAACACTTGATTTTTTGGGGGTTCTGGGGGAACAGTAGCGTTATGCTTTCCTCTAAAGTACCACTTTAGTATAATATATGATTTTATCATATACATAATATTAATATACATTAGAAACATTTGGTAATGAAGATTCTCGACCGATCTAATAACAACTAAAGGAGATCTCGAGGAGCGGTCAATAAAATGTACACTTTTTTTAAATCTTTTCCAACGTTTCGACAAATTTATTGTCTTCTTCAGGGATAAAGATAAAAAAAATGTTAATCGGTGTTGGATATATTTTCCATAAAACAAACTAAACTCAAATTATGTAATAAACAGAGAGAGTTACTAACTATATGAGCTACATCATCAGAAATGATTGTAGATTTCTGATGATGTAGCTCATATAGTTAGTAACTCTCTCTGTTTATTACATAATTTGAGTTTAGTTTGTTTTATGGAAAATATATCCAACACCGATTAACATTTTTTTTTATCTTTATCCCTGAAGAAGACAATAAATTTGTCGAAACGTTGGAAAAGATTTAAAAAAAGTGTACATTTTATTGACCGCTCCTCGAGATCTCTTTAGTTATTAGAAACATTGATAGAATTCCAAATTTAAAGAAATTTGGTTTACTTAAAATGCAATTTTACAGAACAGGTTTTTGAGATTTTTAAAATGTTTCTCGAAAACGATTGCAACGATTTTCGTATCACTGAAAGCATTACTTTTATTTGAAACATTTTTCTGATAAAAAATTGACTTTAGAGGTTGCATTGTTGGTCTTTTAGTTGGTTTAAAATTAATTTTGCGCAAGCTTTCTTAGTTTACACATAGAGCGCATATAAAGCCGCTCAGGTATGCAATAATTAAAATCCCACTACCATTTTTATGGCCAGCCCAGCTAAACTATGTAACGTTGCAGTTTTAAAGAAAATTTTCTTGATAAATTCTATTAATTGGATTAAACGAAAGCCATGCGAGGGTTTCACACGAATTTTTTTCTCATGTAATGGCAGCGTACTTTCTGTATAGATAGCACTAAAGAAAGGTGCACTAAAGGAAATAAACTGAAGTCTCAGCAAATGTAAACCTTGCCAATATTGCGTAATCATCTCCTGCAACAACTAAGAACTTAGGCGGAAAAATTCCATTATATCTGCTTCATATCCCAAACTTGAAATTTGATTTTGTTTAACCTTGTCAAGGAGTCAGAAGTACATGGAGTCAATTTTCCCATCAATAAAGAAGTGAAATGAAATTTGCTAAACTGTGGAAATTAACTATAATCGTTTCAAAGTTACGAGATTGAAGATTGATCTGAAATATACTGTATTTCTGTTTTTTTTTTTATATTATGTCTTTTTATGCGTATTTAAGTTGAACATTACAGTAACTCAAAAATTGCAGGACACTCAAATTTGACATAACATGATAAAAATAGGTCAACCGAAATCTGCAAATTACTTAGGAAGTTTTTGTTTTTTTATAATTTTTGTTCGAATCCAGTTTCCATTATTTTTGAAATGTTATTGGTGTGCTATTGTTTAGTGTAGTAGTGGTAGTTTGTGTAGCACGAGCGGTTTAGTAAAGGGCTTGTTGTATGTATGTTTGAGAAATAAGTAAAAGATCACCACTGTTTTGAAATAAATATATTATTCTCTAAATGAATTTAAGTACTTTTATAGTGTCACAACTATTATGTTTATAAATCAATTATTTATGTAGAATAAAAGCTAATCTACAACTGGCACTGAATTTAAGAGAGCGATCCTGGTACGTGTTCTAGTTGGATGTCTGCTTCAGACTGAATGTCTTCTTCAGACTGTCCAGAAAGAATGCCTTCTAATTGTTCGTTCAAATCTTCCCCTGTGAGAAAAAGGGGTAGACCATCCTAACAAGTTCATGAACTCTAAAAGACATAGTGGTCTTTTAACTGAATAGTCCCTTTTGCGAGCGAATGTTACATTTTCTTCATAATTGGATAATTTCAAATTAAATATATTTTTATATTTCTGGCATCCATCAGACTTTCTTTAAACACGGTGTATTTACTAAGTAAATATATTTGTTTTTCACTGTTTGTAATTACATTCTGAAAAAATATTGAATTTAAAAATTTCTAGTTGATCTGCGTTCGCTGTTAAGTAGTCTATTACTCCCTGTAGACAGCCATTTTAGTAAAGTTTTCGGCTCCTTTTACTATTCAAAATTTAGAGCTACTAATTTCTTTAGTAGAAATTCTAAATTTGAAGATAATTTATCAATTTGAAATATTAGAATTACATTAAATGACACTCCGAGTATTTGTTTCATCCCCCCTCACGGATTTTTTTCCTGAAAAATTTTTTTTTGGTAAAACTGAAAGGTTGGCAAATTCGAATAAATGGTTGTTGCCGAATGCCATTTTAAAATATGTTCGCTTTGCGTTTTCAACGAAGTCCGTGGTTAGCAGAGCTAAATTGTACAGAATTAGGAATTAGGACACTTTAAAGGAGGTTTGCAGTTTCTATTAGACAAAATTTTGAATAATTTTTATCAAATAATGTAGACTTGTAGGTTATAAGTTTTTATGGGTGAGGTCTAAAAATGTGGTATTTACTTCTGGTTTTTTAAAGAGAGAGTAGGGAGAGAGGTAGATTATTTATTTTAAAAGGACAAATTCAATTAAATCCTCCTAGGATATTTACCGTTAAAAATGAAATCAATATATTCTAATAATTTAAATATTAAATACCAGGTTTGTCCCTAGATACTTCGTCATGGAAAAAAATAAAATAAAATATATATATATCGGTTATGATATCTGTACAGTTTTACTGGATCATACCCTTTGTGAATTCGGAATTAAGTATAAAAATTTAACATTTACTGGTCTGTTGTTGATCCTTACGTGACATCACGTCTCTACACACAGTACAACTGGACATTTTTTACACGGGATTTACTATTCGTTATCTTCTGTAACGTTCTGGAATTTAATCAAAAGGTGCCGAGATTGTACTTTAGTTTTTCTCGTGGGAATTTTATATAAACATTTGTTGTTTTTTTTTTTATCATTATTGTTTATACATATTCTATTTTTTTAATGGTCACTTGTTGATTAAAGAAAGATTTGATTAAAGCAAAGATTTATAAAGTTAATAGTGACGTAAGCAAATTGAAAAGTTTTTTTTGTTCTTTGGCCCCTGCCAACTATTGTTTTGCTTATTTCATTAACAAAGCTAATTTTTTTTATTTTAAGGCGCGTCAACGTGGCCAGAGCCTTCTCAGTGCACTGCCGGCCTGTGGACAGTGTTCTCACGTTACAGACAACACTGTTCATCACCGGCTCGTAGAAAGAAAAAATCTAAGGGCAGCACAGTTGGACTCGGACCCGGGTCCTCCGCATGGGAGTCCAATACCCTAATCACTTCGCTTTTCTCTTCCCTAAAGCTAAACTTAACTATATTTATAATTATACTGACTTTTTGCGTGAATTTGTAGATGAAAGTAACCTTTCATCTCTAAACTTTTTAGTTATTTAGTTTGTGTCTTATCCGTTTGTGGCATTTGTATTGTAAAATTCGCATTAGAGAAATTAGTGAAACGTACAATGCTAGTAGGGTAATAGTGAAAATGGTGAACACTTGAACTGGCATTGAACTCACAATTTATATTTTAACGTTTATTGAGTAAGGAGAGAAAAAAAATATATATAGGGTAGTGTGACCGAGAGATGAGTGATGATGGTTGGTTGATAGCGTGATCATGTAGAATGGTGAAGTTGGCTGTTGGGAGTCGCTAGAAGAATGATATGATTAGTTAGTATACTTGCTTGTTCTAAAGGTGGTGAGCTAGTGTGGCCATCTACCTAGATTCGTGAACATTTACGGTTGATATTGATGATGTAGCGGCTGATATCCACTCTTAAAAGTTTATCTGGGGGACTGACTGTTAAGCGCCTCAGATTCTCGGCTTCTATTCAATTTTTCTTGCCACAATTTTTCTATTCAATTTCTTCCAACTCTTAAAATTTTCTTTATTGATAGTTGGCATCACTGCATTACTTTTAATCTGTAGAGATTAAAAAATTATTTTCTCTCTCTAAACATTTTTTTTTCTTTAATTTAAGGAGCGTTAACCTTCCTACCACACCCCAGTGTCGTATACGACACTTTACATTTTCCCTCAGGTGTTGCACAACCTGCTGCAGTTGGTAGGGGCTGGGAGGGCCAGTTACCCTTTCTGCTAGTAGTCTACTATACGCCAGATTAGCAAGGTAAGTCAAACAGATAGTACTCTTACATAGGCCAGAGGATTTCTATCTAAAGGTTCAATCGCAGTGTCGGAAACGACACTAGGGTGTCTTATTTGTTACGGTTTTTTTACAAAACTTCAGTCAGACTTATTTATGCCTTTTTTTTTTATTTAAGGCGCGTCAACAGCAATGGCCATTGGCGCCCGGAGCCTTCTCAGTGCACTGCCGGCCTCCGGACAGTGTTCTCTCGCTACAGACAACACTGTCCATCACCGGAGAGTGAGCTGTAGAGGCTCCTAGGAAGAAAAAACCTAAGGGCAGCACAGCTGGACTCGAACCCAGATCCTCCGCGTGGGAGTCCAGTACGCTAACCCATTAGCTATTCCCTTCCCTTTCTAAAGAATAAAAGGGGATGTATGGTTACAGATTTTAGTTGAATAATTGTCCTATTATTCAACTAGTGTAGAAAAATATTGATTGTAATCATTACTTAAGCCATTACTTGTCCCACAAGTTTTTTTTTTTTTTTTATATATAAAATTGCTGTTAACAAGTTATCCTTCATCTACTAGCCTGGACAATCTGTCCCGTATATTCAAACATCATCCTTTAGCTGGAAAAAACCAACCAATTGTAAAATTGTATGAATAAAAATAACAACACACACACACACACAAAAATTGTTTTGTTGGTAACAGGAGGCACTTTACTTGATTCACAAGTGGGCTAGTGGGGGTAACTATTGTAGGGATATGTTTTTTAATTGGAGTTTGTATGTGAGTGTGTTTGTGTCTGTGACGTAGTAAGGGGTATAAAAGGGAGAGTGTGAGACAAGAGACACCACAGTATCATTCGATCCTTCTCTGTTTTAGTATTCTTCTCTACTATGATATGAAGAGGGGGAGAGGGGCTGCATGCCATATACCCTCTATACAAGCCAACTTGCCTCACTCAACTCAGTTAGTCTCTTCAGTATTGGGGCTCTCTCCTCTGTATATACTTTATCTGATAAAATGGGCAGTATTTCAGTCAGTCCCAAGTAAACAACCATCTGCCAGTACACACACACACACACATATGCAGACACACAGAATATACGGCAACAACAACAACAACAACAATTACATGAACAGTTTCTTTGCCTGCTTCTTCATATAGTGAAGTTTACAGACGGACCAACCATGTCTGTCTGTCTGTCTATACCACCAGCTTCTAGTGTGTTTAGAAAACTAACTTCTTGTTCTCCATCTACTTCTTCTTCATACGACTGCGTACTTTTTAGAAAATAGTGAACGACGACACTGAGGGAAAGAAGAAGAGAAATAACCTAGTAGAGTAGTTGATTTAAACAATATTATTTTTGTCATTCGTATTATCACATTCCTAGTAGTACTGTGTAAAGAGACTTAGTTGACGAAGTTAGAAAAAGAGGTAGAAGAAGATACCTTATATTCTACAAATATATATATTTATATATTATAGAAGACGAGGTAGAAAGAGATATAGTATAACTGAGATAAAGGAAAGTTAGTATATATATATAATATGGTTGAGTCACACTAACAGCTATAACTCTTAAACACTTGTCACCATACAATAAAAACCTATAAGCATAATACCCGTGTAGCGTTCACGTCCTTATAGCTTGCGCGATTCTTACACACACACACACACACACACACACACACACACACGACACATATATTACAAACACAAACACAAACACACAAAACCCCCCATTGCACAGCCTTTTCTCTGTCACTCTCTCATCCTTTCTCATGTGAATCTTGTTTCTTCTATCTGGCCTTTATCACATCTTAGTTTTTTTTTTTTCTGTATTATTGGTCCGTATAAATAATTAAAACTATAAATTAATATATTTAGTTTTTGGTTAATTATTAGATACTTCAAAAATTCAAAATTTCATTTAGGGATCTTTTTTTCTTTTTTTTTGTATAATAAGATTCCATAGTAGGAAGATATTGCCGAAACTGAATATTGACCTATCGGTAACCAATCACCAAGAGTGAATTTCTTGCAAGTTTTCGTTTTTGAGATTCACACATAATCAATACATACATACATACTTATATACATACAAATCAAGCGTTAAAAAGATATTTTTCTTATTTAGAAGAAGCTCAATGCATGCATTTCCAGTGATAAATCCATTCCAGGGAAGGGAATAGAAAAGATTCCAGGAGAGTGGTCAGCGTACTGGATTCCCACTCATGTTCGAGACCAGCTCTGCTAACCTTAGATTTTTTTTCTTTCTAGGAGCCTCTATAGCTCATGTCCGGTGGTGGACAGTGTTGTCTGTAACGAGAAAATACTGTCTGAAGGCCGACAGTGCACTGAGAAGGCTCTGAGCGCCAAAAAAAAAAAAAAAAAAAAATCCAAAAATCTGATGCGGTTGTAATATTTTCAATTTACTATTGTAAGAAAAATATATAAATAATTCTTTTTTTTTTTTTGACCGCTGATGTATTATGTTGTGAAATAATTTGGTGAGGATCGGTCAAGGAAAGAAACATACAATTATGCCAACGTTTCGATAGAGTTTGCATAGCCTTTATCAAGGCTATATAGACAGTCTTGAAGATGGATGTGGAAAAAGAATTTGTAGTGGAAATTATTGAAACTTAAAAAGAAAATGATGATCTTGATCGTGTCTCCAGATTAGATTTTTTTTTTAAATAATTTTCATCTGTTACAGAGAAATATAATAATTATCAATGAGAGTTGATAGTTGAGAGAGTTACACTAGCACTCGGCTATCCTTTACTGCATTGCATAAAAATGTCATTTAACTCTCTTATCAAACTCTGTAAACTATTGTTTAATTTGTTAAATAAGTTTTATTTTATTAGATTACATAATTGAAATGATGAATACGTTTTTACTATCTTTTCAAGTGATAAAACTTAACTAGAAATTTTTATTTCAGTACATAAATATATGGTAGTATATAGTTAGTAATTTTTTTTTTTCCTTTTTTTTCTTCAAGAGAGTCTCTTAGCTGCACTTTAATTGGTGCAATTTAGGCTTTTACAATCTTTAATGAAGCGTCGTAAATCGCCGACATACGTGGGAACCGGGGTAGCTAGGAGAGAAGTGCAGTTGTACATACACACACACAAAAACACGCACACACCACAAATATATATATATATATATATATATATGGATGAGTGGGAGTGAATTTACTAGTTCGTCAGTACGGTGTGGCATGTTTGGTGATGGTGGAGAGAGGTATACTCGTAAGTTATCTTACGTTCATTACATATTTGTATTTGTAGCGTTTTTTTTTAATTTTTTTTTTTTTACAGTTTT
>JAAEAF010006322.1:0-25820 GCA_011037195.1 Triatoma infestans | reverse complement strand
ACATAAATTTTTCAAAAGGGCACCAGTATAATTTCTAGGTCACTGTGAATGCTACTTGCGTTCCAGCATCCTGGAAACTGGCCCCTTTCTTTTTGACTCTTGAGATCCACCACTCCAAAGTTTTGTTATTACTCATGATCAATAATAATTATGAAAGAAAACGTACAAATTAATTTAAACAAAACAATTGTCAGAGAAGCATTAATGATGAATTAGTCGATATAAATTATGTAAATAACTTTAAACAAAAATGAATCATCGAATATATAAAAAAAACAAAAGACATTCCAATAAAATAAATAAATAAATAAAACAATGGAAACATTTTTCATGAGCGACACTTGAAACAAAAACGTTTCATACCCCTTTTTGAACATTCTGTTTCTTTGTTTTCTTTAATACAAAAAAAAACAAACTATTCATAACTTTATTTATAAACTAAACAGTTTAATATGTTATAAATTATAATAGTAGTAGTGTCATATTGTATTAATATTATTAATTGTTATTTTAAAAATAATTTATTATCATATAAATTTATAATAACTCTCCCAAAGTGTTGGGCAATTTTTAAACTAATATTTAACTATTTACGTAACAAGTGAATTTTAATATAAATGAAACCGGAATCTTCATTAAATGATTTAATGATGTAATTTATAATATATCATTTAGACGTTCATTAAAGTTTTATATGACTTATTGGAAACTTGATTTTATTTTAATTTTATTTTTTATAAGCGACATATTTATACTTTCAGTCACCATTGTGACCTATTTCAGTCACATAAGAGCAAGTCATGAAGCTATTTTGTCATTTCAATTGTCCTGATATATTATTACATAAGGGCGTTGCACACTACAAGAATAATACTAAGTAATTTCTTGCATCAGACTTCTTATATTCCGGCTACAAAAAAAAAAAAAAATATTGAAGTTGTTGGGGACCGGGGTTTAGTTGTACATATTCTAGAAAATATTTCTATTTTGTTAAAACATCGCAATTAATTTGTTGTGACGTGTAAATAGTTTTTTAACTTTTCTTTTTCTCATTCTAGGGAAAATATTTGAAAGACATCTTCTGCACGCCTCCTGCAAATATTAGAGAATCTCAAAATCATACCAAACCGTCAGTTCGGTTTTCGAAGCTGTCATTCCGCAATTCCATCGCTTTGTAGACACTATCGCCACTTCCCTAGTACTCAAGCAATTCTGTATTCCTTGACATCTCGCTGGCCTTTGACCGAGTATGGCACGAAAGGCTCCCGTGGAAACTTAAGACTAATCTACCCAGTACATATTATCTCATTCTCCGCTCCTATCTGTCCGAACGATTCTTTCTAGTAACCAAGGCTCCTCCCAATCTTCTATCTATCCGATCGGCTTGAGTACCACAAGGTAGCTTCTTAGCTCCTCTCCTCTAGACTATCTACACAGCCGACTTACCTTCTAGTCTCAACACCTCCATTTACACTTTTGCCGACGACACTGCCATTCTCTTTACACATGCTGATCCTGTAACTACCGTCCGCCATCTACCATCTTATCTTCACTCACTAAAACCTTAGCTACAAAGCAGGCGCATAAAAATTAACCCAACAAATACATAATCTTTACACTTCAACGAACAACTCTTGCATCTGCCTTCTTGTACAACACTCCTATCCTGCCAGCCGATCATATGCGGTACCTTGGACTATACCTAAACAAAAGACTAACTTGGACAATACCCCATACAAGACTTAAACGTTCCGAGCTAAACAAACAATACAAACTTCTAGCTAGATTACTTGACAAACGTTCAATACTAATACTGCAGAATAAACGACGAAAAGTATCTTCTCTGCTTGCACCAATATGGATTTATGGACTTGAGCTTTATGGAACGGCTAAAACATCCAACATCAACAGACTACAATCACTTCAATTTAAAATACTCAGCCGCTTATTAAATGCCCCCTTTTATGTAAGCAATCATACTATACACAGATCTCAACGTGCCATTCATCTCTGAACTTGCCAAAAACCGCTACAATAAATTTCATCAAAACTTAACATCACACCCTAATCTTTTAACAGCTGACCTCTTCTCAACAACATTCCCCTCCAATCCTCCAAGACGGCTGTGATGCCGTTGGCCCCCTCGACCAACTGGTTGACTAATGGCGCTCATCGCTGGATGACCGCCATTCACGACTGTCAAGCCAAATATTGTTCATACATCTGTTTTGCTTATTGTACCATTTCGTGCATTTGTAAATGTTCAATAAAATAAGTTACAAAAATTAACTGTTTCCATAATTTTGGTATTGTGCTATGATTAGGTACTTATTTTTCTGATTTTTGTCTTTGTTCTAGGATAAAATTTAAAATCTCTAATTGACTATTATGTCGTCATTTTAAAACTTATTTAAAAGTGCTTCTAACATGTATTTATAAAAATCTAATGCGATAAGGACCCCTTAAGCATTATTTGGATATTAGTTCACAATAATTCTTTAATCTTAATATGTTTACAAAACGTTTAGTTGGGTCCCTTTGAACAATGATTAGCATATTAGGACTTGCAGAAATAGTCAATATATAAACCATGCTACATACCCAAAAGCAAACTTTAGCTTAGTGCTAAATACGGTTACTTCCATTTCTGCGTTTTCCAACATATTTTACAGACGCCATTGTACAGACATGAAGACGCAACAGACCTATTACAGATCTTCCAGATAGCCTTGGATTGGATTTTTGGTTATTCCTTTAATGGTCTACACCTACAAACAGAGAAATGTACATATTACAAAAAATGTAAGATGCTTGGTATATACTTAATCATTTTGCTTTTTAAAAAAACATTTAATATTTTTAATAGAATCTAATAGATTATATTTGTTCATTGTGTAATTTTAATTATTAATAAATATTAATATTAAAAATTATCCAACATATATATACAATAATAAAAACTGAAGAAACACAACAGCTATTATTATATATTATAAATTCATTCTTGTTTAAATGTAATTTATTTACGTGTAGATAAAGATCTGAGATTGTTAGCAGCCCTTCAACTGCAAAACTATAAAACATTATCATTGTTAATCTAAGACTAATAAATCTATGCGCACACATACATACACACACACACACACACACACACACACATATATATATATGTATATAAGTTTTGATAATGAAGTCAAGACACCCTCTGCCTACTTATTAGTATATACGTATTTGTACAATTGCTTGTTTTCTACATATCTAACTCCCATTCCCTGTACTTTATCCTGCAGCTTATTATTCATAATACAATCTTTTGACCAAAATAAAATTAATTATTTGAAAATTGTTATACAATTTCTATAATTATTGTTTTCTTTATAATTTATAATACGTATGTGTTTTGTACACTTATATGCACTCCACAAAAGTTAATATATAATTTTGAAGAAGTCTAGTCTACTAGTCTAGTATTTGATCAAATATAATTTGCAAAAGATAATTTTTTTTTATATCCCCTGGCAAATTAACTGTTTGCCACCTCTTGTTCCACAAAGGGAATGCGTTACTATATTTGGTCAAAAAAAAAAAAATCGCAAGAAGCGCAAGAATAGCTTCCCTGAAACGATTTTTATTGTGTGAACAAGCTCAGGCAGTTCTTACAATTGTTTAGTTCTAGCGTTTGCTATCTACGCTAGCTTCCCACTTTTTTCTCACGATGCTGGATCAACACGGTCTTCTGAAAATCGAACCCTGAATTCTCGCACCATAGGTAGCTGCGTTAGCTACTAAATCAACGCGCGAGGGCTATTATTTGGACCCAAGCAATAGCAGCGAGCGCTATCCATGAATAGATGTGATCCGTGAACATTCTACACACTTTCGAGTCGAAGAGGCTTTGATAGAGCATAGGCGAGTCCTTTAGGCAGTCTTGATCAGTTAACAGTCGAAAAGCAGTCACTCCGACTGACCCCGTTCTGATTCCTGGGCATGGTTGCATCACATAACTACTCTCATGCCTATTCTCAGCTACAACCTTATATGTTCATCTCAAGTGACAGTTGACGAGATCAATTAACAGAGTTATTTACAGGTTGCAGAACTAGAAATCCGTCTTTGGCCAGTGAGTATTTTTTTAACCTTTCCCGTAATTCCCACATGATTTGGATCAACTGAAAAGAGAGGGCCCATTATTCTATAGATCGGGCAGCTCTCTTCTACATGTTAGGTGAAAGGACTGACGGTGGGTGGCCCGATAGCAGACTGCAAGTCTATGAGGAAGACTTCTTATCATGGATGAAAAGCGATAACCGCCTTGCAGTCCCCCATAACGGCTGCAATTATTTCCCCATCAAATTTGAGGCACCGAGCGCCGAAGACAACAGAACCTTGAAACAGATGGCAATAAGCAGTATCCCATTCCTTATTTGTTTCTACAAACCCGCAACTTTAATCAATGACAATCTTTAATATGGGATTGTTCATTTATTCTCTACATAGAGTTGAATATATATGGGATTGCTCGATTTATTAGGTTCATAGAATCCCGTCTCAGGTAATATGCAGAAATTAAGTTTGTCTGTCTTACTTTCACTTTTTCCCTTCCTCATTCTCAAATTAAGAAAATTATTTCTTACACCACATATCACATATTATTAACACGAAGATTTAGAAGCCTTGAAACTTAATAACTCCTTGTTCAATGAATGATATAAATTGGTATAAAAGGTTGATAGGGAATTATAGAATCTATTAATAGATGAGAGTTTTATTATAGATATGTATATTACGTGCATTGTGGCCGGTTCTAGGACAGTCGTCCAATAGATGGAAGTGGTTGCATTTATCCAATTTGATTGTTAATAACTCATACATTCAGCAATATACTCATATATATACATTGCAACTCTAAACTTGCTTAGGGTTGCACATTGCTTTTTTATTTGTTCTATTCACTAAGCTCCTGTTCCAAAAAAACGAATATGAAATTGTTTCCCACTACTGGGCTCCATTTTTTCGTTTTTTCTCAGAATTTGTTCAAACTATAAAAGTATTCATCAGTGAAGAATACTATACTAGTTTAACATTACACTGTGTAATATATTGGTGAAATAGGAAGAGCTTTTATTTATTATCTCATTACAACAATCCCCATCTCCTGCGTACGACAATAAATATTCATTCAGAAATGGCAACGATCTAACCAGAATTCTTCGATATGCTAATCCATCAGTGATTTATCACTAGTGTAAAAATTAATACCAAAAGAGATATTTAACATTTTGCCTTCTGCAATTTTTGCTTAGCGTATACAGCAAATACTTATTCCACAAAATGATTTTTTTATCCTCAGCAGTTAGGGGGTGGGGGGAATTGCAAGTAGTTAAAAAAATTACTATTGATAGTTCATCATTATATTGTATTCTGAATTGTATACGGATGTATTATTGATGATCGTCCAGCCGTGTTCTCTATAAGATCATTCTTGTGGAAGAGAAGAGTTTCCCGGAAAAGGAAGGATAAAACGATTGTCTTCCTTTCTGTGTGTCACTTTCTATACATTTTTTTTTCTTGTGTGTTGCTTTGCCTGGCCCTCAACCATCATTCCTATCTATTGTTCCAACAATAATATGCTTCAATTGTCACCTCTTCTACGAACAGTTTAGCAGGACATCATTTTTTTTTTTTTTTGGATCTTTCCTTTTTATGGATGACATCATCATCATCCTGTCCATTTGATAAGAACCTATTTTATACTATGAAAATCACTTCAATAATATGTGTGTAATACTGTGTGTTCATTCAAATCACCCACGTTGATAATTTGCTAGCCTCAATGATGGTTTCTGTATTTTTTTTCTTTCGAATATTCAATGAATCCATTTTGGAAATAGCAATTTTGCAAACTAGCTAGTTTTCTTCTACAATAGATTTTTTTTTGTCGCAACAATTCTGCTTCCATAACATTTTATTGTCATGTTAAAATTAAGAAATAAACAGACATGTTAATTTGTATTTGTCTTTATCGCAGTTTTTTAAATTTACTCTTTTTTTTTTAATATCATATTCTATGCGTTTACCATAATACAAAAACAGTTTTTAATTTTTCTTAAATAAATGAAAAAATAATATGTATCACCACTACTGTTAGAGAGAAGAATTGTGATCGTGCAAGATTTTCGAAATTGAGTTTTCACCGGAAATACACATTTTGAGGTCACCTGAGTCCAAAAAAAAAAAAAAATTGTTTTTAAGAAATTGTGTGTGTGTGTGCGGACGTGTGTGAAAAGTTTCAAAAACGAAAAGTTGCAGGAAGCACAAACTTAGTATTCCGTTTAGGTACTACCACCACATCAGACATGAAGATTTTAGGGCAAAATCCATCAACCGAAAGTGCCACTTTACTGAATGATTTTTTTCAGTTTTTTGTGATTTTCTCGAAAACTGTTCCAACGATTTTCTTTGAACTTTACATTATTCAAACTACACTATACAAAGGCTACAATTTTATTTGTAACATTTCTCGGGAAAATCATTTAAGGACCTTTTAGCGGAGGGATGGGGTTACGTTTCTCTAAAGTGCATTTCAGTATTAAACATTCTAGCACTAAATAATATTAATTAGATAAAATAAACCAACCAATAACTAACAATAATTCAAGCAATGATATTTTCTACTTCTACTGCCAAATCCTACAGGATCAATCACTTTGCCAACGTACATCATATATTGATGTGCTTTAAAGCCTAAAGCGTTCTAAAGGAGGCCCGGTGTCCTTAGGATAGTGTTGGAATAGCTTAGGAGGTGAACATTGATGAAAATTTATTTGACTGACTTTGATCATAAGTTACTAACCAGATGTGTCCGGGGATTTACCGTGCATCATGCCATAATGTTCGCACTAATATAATTATTCTGAAATTCCAAAAGGATCCAACGAAGGTTCTTATTAAAGAAGCCATGCTTGGCTTAATGGTATGTCTAATAGGAATATTTATAGAATACTTGTATCCATGCCCTCAGTATAAGAAAAAGATCGTTTGTCAATTTTAATTTTGAATTTTGATACGAATATTATTTATGCTTCAAAACAATTTTTGCTCTATAATGCTTTGGTTACTGGAAGGAGACACTAAAGAAAAAAACACGATAGAGAGATAGAAAAGTAACCTCCCTAGAGGTAGCATTGGAGGATTACCGACATGAGTTCAGAATAGTGGGTTAAAAAAATGTGCGAAGATTCTAAGATAAATTTGCTGATGGCAACTTTAGACAGCTTCCAAAAGAAAGAGAATATTCTTGGAGATTGGGGTCGGACATGGTAGATCTATGTTACATGTTTAGATTCTTAGAAAATAGGAACTCTTTGATGAACTCAAAATAACCGCAAATAAGGATGCCTTAAAAACTATAAAGACCTGCAAATTAGGAAGTATCCTGGTTAGTCATAATTGAAACATAACTGAAAGAGAGAGGGAAAGAGAAAAAGTATTGCGAGAAGCACAATGAAGACAATAGAGAGAGAATATAAGAGAAAACATTGTTCTATTAATCATGATAAACGTTTGAAAGAAGTTTTAGAGCTGAAGGCGTGACAGATCCGATTTTAAACAGTGGCCATCATTAGAAGAGGGGGCAACTCATAGAAATAAGATGTGAATCTATTGCCGGTTTGCTTGTAGTCCAGTTTGTTTTGTATTCGAACTGTGCCCATCTCTCTTTTAATTTACAGACAAATTGGTATTTTAAGCTTGATTAATTTTCATATTGTCTAATATTTCATTTGTGTTCTACTTCGGTTTTACTCTTTGCTTACAGCTTTGCCTATTTGTTCAAAATCAATATCCAAGATAAAATATTTCTTATTGAGGTTATTTCACTATAAAATTGTACTAATTTATTTAAAATTTTAATATTATTCCAATTCTATAATCTCGTTAAAATAATCATTTATTATCCAGGAAACAAACCTTGCATTCTGTTATTTCTTTAGTCTTGGTCTTAATTGGATAAGGAGAGAGAACTGGACCTAGTAGTTTTACACAGTCTGGACATCCCCTAGAGAGAGATATTATGATGATTATGTGGTTGGGTCCTCAATCTGGCTAACATGTGGTATTTTATCCATCGTTATATTCACATGTGTGTAACAGAAACATTACGTTGAAGTGAAGTCTCTACACGAACTTCGTAAATTTGCTCTGACGATGGATGTGAATCCGAAACTGGTCAAGAACAAAATGAATATGCATGATGCTACGACGGATAAAATACGAAAGGTAGATGATGTTTGCAACTTCACCATCTCAAGCTGTACATTGGTAAAGTTTCTTCAATTACTTATAAGATATTAATGTAGACAGGCAAGGAAGCCACAATATAACTTCCAGATCGGAATGGATTTGAATTTGTAGCCACGCTGGGTATTATCAGAATGTGATGAAAATTAATGGAAAAAGGCGGCTTCTTTCGGGTCATAAGCATAGACAGTAAATTGAATTTTTTTCTTCCAAAACGATTTAGAGTGGAGCGAGCTATACCTTTGTTTCAAATAATATTTTAGACTGATTGATTATTAGAATAAAAAAAAATTTAAAAAAAAAAAACAGAAGGAAAATATGAATGTCATAACCAATAGAATTATTTAATAATTTATAAGAGATTCCCTCCCTAGTCAACTTCTGTAATTTTGAAAATAAATACCTATGTAATTCAAAATGTTTTATAAAATATATATACCTCTTTCACTCGCTCGAAATTGAATTTCTTCATCATTTCATAGAATTGTAATTAATTAATTCATCTGTACACAAATTAAAGTACAAAATTTTAACTGTTTATTCAATTAAAATGTAAACAATATAGAAATGATGATCAATTATGTATATAGTATTTGAAAATTATTTTACATCATTTCATCATTTTCAACACGTACAATCTAGACTCATTAAGTTAGCTTTTACAAATACAATTAAATTTTATATACCATTAATTTACGGACACAAGGAGATTGAGCCTTTAATTATAAACAAAACTATTGATGTAATTTTTATTGTATTATTAAATTCTTAGTTATAATTTTATATGATAATTGTAAATTAAAACATTATATAATTAGTATGAAACATATATATATTTATATAATGTCTTTCGGCTGTCCCTATATTTTTAAATGTTACTTTGTATAACAATCTATTTTTTTTTTAATTTTCTATTACTAATCTTTACTCCTATTACTCATGTCTCAATTTACATAAATTTCACATTAACAAATTAAACATTTTTGATAATAGATACGTTGGATTATATTTTTTCTTTCGATGAATATAAAAATGCAATTTCCTTATTAACTTTTAGAAAATAACTTAGCATGCGATCAAACTTAACTTTAAACAGATTTGGATTAATATTGGAATTGGATTTCTGTCCTGTAGTCTTGAGATGAGTTACTGAATTTAGTATTTAATGGTCGGAACTCTTGTGATTCTTATTTGGATAAAAATCTATTAGCACTTTCTAAAAGCAACCTACATTGGTATTTTATCCGTCGTAGCATGCATATTTACATTGCGCCTGACCGGTTTCGGTTGGATTTTCATCCATCGTCAGAGCAAATTCACCAAGTTCATGTAGAAAGTTCACTTCAACTTAATGTTTCTCTTACGCTCACAGATATATCTGATATATACAACCAACAAGTGTGAGTGTAACAGAAACATTACATTGAAGTGAACTCTCTACACGAACTTGGTGAATTTGCTCTGACGTTGGATGAAAATCCAAAACCGGTCGGGAACAAAATAAATATGCATGCTACGACGGATAAAATATCAGATGTTATCCAGCATTGCGGACCCATCCACATATTCAACAACCTACAATTCTTTTCTAGGAAGTTTCATTGTGTATATTCCTATATTTTGATGTGAACTTAAACTGTGGAACTTAAACTCTGACCTTCATTTCTTTTTTTCTCAACTTTTTTTTTTTGGTTCATTTTAACTTCAAAGTTTTGAAAATCTTTTACATAGTTTACTTTTAACTAAGGGTTAACTAAAATAATAAGTTTCGTATTGCGAGTTTCTTATTAGTTTGTCATTTAGTTTTTCTGTACTTTCACTTACCCCAATAAGAGACTAATAATCTAATTGAATGTAAATCTATTTCTAAATGATTTTTTTTGAAAATTTTTTGAGTACAGTAAAACCCTTAACCGAATAGTAATCAAAAAAATGCAAAACTTCAAACATGGGGTTGGTTCCATTTGGTTATTACAAAACACACCCGATTTCGATTTCAAAGATTTCGTTCACGTGAATGGCGTCTGAAAGTTGTTCTCTATCACATTTTCCGTGAACATTGTGTTTATATTTTTATTTGAAATCTAATTTTTAGAGAAAATTGATATTAGAGCTACTCTTCTGGAGGAGCCCCTATATTTCATTCCTCCCTACTTCTAAGATATTAAAATGGTTGAAAATATTTCAATTTTAAGTAAAATTTATTCAATTGAATTTCAGAATTTCCTTTACATTGTTAAATATTGATCAATATTCATTTCGTATGTTTTAATATTATTATTACATTCACACACTCATTGCATTCATTTGAAAGTTATTTGACCACAATAATTGATTTTCTCTTTTTTATATTTATTTTTTCATCTATTGTGTTAATAAAATTGGAATTTATATATTTTGCCCAATAATATTGTATAATTAAAATTTACAGGAGATACTAATTAAATTACTTGCATAGATTTATACAATGTACAGGGAAATGGAAGTAAATCGGTTTAGTGTAATTGGTTGGTACGGGTGTTGTATATTAATAAATGGTTAGCTATTTATGAATATATGTATGTATGTATGTTGATATAGATGGAGCTGGGGAAAATGTTCGTACAAATACCATATACAGGTTAAGAACAAGTAGTGTGTGTGTGTGTGTGTGTGTGTGTGTGTGTGAGAGAGAGAGAGAAGAGAATTAACCGATGGTGGCGGCTATAGTTGTTGCCGGTGAGGCGAGAGTGGAAAATTTCAAATTAATTAACAGTGTGGATTTGTCGCATTAATAAGCAAGCGTTATATATGAGAAATGTCCTATCGAATTATAGATGAATGATATATATATATATATATATATTAGAGAGTGAGATATAACTAAATATATAGTTTTAAACTATAGATATTATCTTTATAAATTTTAACTACTGATATTACGTATCTGTAGTATTATTTTTTAATATTTAGCCAACTTAACTTTGTGGCTCGAAATGTACAAGTTATTTTTTTTTTAAACAGGTGAATAATATTAGAATTATTTCACAAAAATCAGTGACTAAAGTTGAACTTTTAATCTATTCTACAGAAATCAGTGATTAAAGTTGAACTTTCAATCTATTCCACAGATATCAGTGATTAAAGTTGAATTTTTAAACTATTCCACAGAAATCAGTGTTTAAAGTTGTACTTTTTGTCTCTAGCCTTACGCGTTGGTCTAGTGACTAGCGCACTCGCCTTTGGTGCGAGAATTCAGTGTTCGATTCTCGTGAGGGCAAAGTCGGTGTTGACTCAGCATCTTGATAAAAAGTGGGAAGCTACAGTTAGTAGCGCCCTAAGTAGCAAAGGCCGGAACTAAACGACATGGGAACTGCATACCAATGACTCCTATTCAAATCGCCGTCTGGCAAGCCTTGGCCCTTCATGGGCTGTTACGCCATAGGGTAGGGGGATTTCCTATCTCTAGAGATTAAGAATAAACACAGTGTTGTCATTTTTTAATTAAACAAATTTTAAGATTTGATAGGATTTGGATTATATTGATATTAATAAAGAATGTTTAAAAGGGTATAATGTGGTATTATGTTCAATAACCTTGAGCTCCTCCATGCCTTGCTAGGCAAGGCATTGATTGATTTGGGTGCCTCAAAGTTTTGAATGTGTGCCATCCCGGCTCTTGCGGATCGATTCGAGAACGAAAATCAACTGAGAGTCGCTAATGACCTTAGAAGTTGAAGCGCCCGAAAAAAAAAGAATGTTCTTAAATTACAAGTTTGTTTTAAACATTTTAAAATCAGTTTAAGAATGTAGTAAATATTAGAAAACATAATATAATTTTGCTTGAATTTATATTTCCAAGGCCAAACTCTAGCTTACTATCATATACATTCTCCAAATTACTCATGCTCATACCACAGATCTGTATACTTGCTCATGAATACAGATGATACATATTCCCAATAAAAAGTCGTTGCAAACACTCAAAATCTAAGGGAGCCACAACTGATCGAGTAGTTCACAATGGATAGGGCTTAACAGCCATCCCCTCGTCTTATTTATATGCACTCATGCACCAAATATTAAATGAATCACAAGTTTTATACCTTTGCTTACGTCACACTTACTAAACCTGATCGTAGAACTTTATTTGGCTTTTCCTGATAATCTGTAAAGAGTTTCTGCATAGTCTTAAGGGAAGTATATATATATTAGAGAATGAGATATATCTAAATATATAGTTTTAAACTATAGATATTATCTATATAAATTTTAACTACAGATATCAGGTATCTGTAGTATTATTTTTTATATTTAGCTAACTTAATTTTGTGCTCGAAATGTACAATGTATTTCGATTTCATTAATCTTTGAAATCTCTGATTTCTATCATCTTTGCAGGTGTTTAATGGGAAATACGTAGATTTCAAGCATAACCGTTTATTAACTGTTCTCTTTCCACCACAGCTGTAACATTGTATGAAAGAAATCGCTGCTGTTTAAAACAAAGATTCAGCCAATTGTAAATTGTAATAGCTTTCATTTCAGAAAGATTTAAATATACCACATTTGTACAAGGTTAAAAGGAATTTTTTATCTTTTATTTTTAAGGTGCTCAATGGCTAAGGCTCTTCGCACCTACTGGGCTAATACGAGTATATTTATTTGCCCGAATATTTCTAATATGTACTGTATTTGTTACTTCCATATTCTCTAAAGCATTCATTCAAACAATCACATATCCATTTGCACAAGTGCCGAGGTGCCAATCCCGGCTTCAGGCCTTCCTTCCGAAAATTCAATGGCTCCCAAGTCCAGACGACATTCTGATGATCAAATCATGTTGCCATCTCTGACCGGCATTGGTCCCTGCCTGCATCCACACCTTTGTTCATAAACTAACATACCTTATTCATGCTCGCTAATAAAGACAACCATCATAAGAAATACTCTCATTCTACACAAAACAAACCCAATCAACAATTCTGACATTCGCACTTCACAAGTACACATCTACATAAATGGAGTAGAGTACTCGATATTCCTCTACTCCATTTTATCTTAACCTACTTAACTAGCAATTAAAAGTAATGGTTTCATATCCAAATCTACTGTGACCTGTTACATCTATCTGAGCGCTCTCTGTGAGTCTCGAATGTACTTTTCCAATAAAAAAAAAAAAAAAGCGAGAGACTCTTCAGATGGGCTAGTGCTTGCTTTTGAAAACGCTAAACCATATAGTTTTACATATTCTAAATTCAGCAGCTTTGTTATTAGGCTTGCTTAAAAAGGGACATACTGACAACTTACACTTAAATACAATAAACTATTTATTTTACGATACTATGTAAGTGGAGAGGAGTCTATAGAGGGTAAAGTGATGATGTTTTGTAGCGCGATGAAATGCAGAACAGAATTGGAGCCTTGTTTATTGTGAATCTCTTATATTGTGATTAGTTAGAACTCTTGCTTGTTATAACTGTAGTGAGCTAGTGTGGCTAACTTGGCGAGCCTTTCAAGTTTGAAGTTGAAGACTTGTTTAAACTAATTAAAGTTAATTTTACGACTGATTGACGACTATTCTTTAATGTTATCTGGTGGTTAATTGTTAAGCCCTCCCCTACACACTGATGATCGACTCTTTTCTGCTAGAAACAGCTTCTAGCTGAGAGATTTTCTGTCAATTGGTTCCCATTTACCAGTACATTTTAGTGGACATGACACAGAGTGTAATGCTAAGTTAACGTTGCTATGTTAAGCGCTTGATGGAGCCTTGATACGATTGCTAATATAATATTATTGTATCCAGATTTTGTGTGTCGAATTTGCTGGCGATTATAATTCCATTACGTTTGAAATCCTCATGGACGCTATGTTCCATCGTAACTAGCTAGTTCACGTAAATTAATTAGTAAGAACTTTTCCTAAATTATATATATATATATAAATATTACCTTTTTATAATACAAAATTATAACTATTTATTGACTTTTTTTTTAATTGCCATTTACAATATTTTTATATTTTAATATGTTATTATTTACAACTTTCTTTTTTTTTTAGCATCAAGTCAGCCAATGTTGTGGCTAAATATTAAATTGATTATATAATAAAATTTTTGCCTATATAACATTAATATAAATAATATATAATAGTGCCAAAAATGTTTATCGTATAGAGAGGGATATGACTTTCAGATTAACTATAAATAAATAATAACATTTGTAATTCCAGTTGTTAGTGGGTTGAATTACTTAGTTGGTTTTAGACATAGCACTGGCCTAGATTATCAAACTATACAATATTTATAATATCCCACAATCATGGGGGGATGCTGGATTTACTACTTGATTATTAGTCTAATAGTTGTTCAAACATCTATAGAATATTCAAGAAGAAAATTTTTAATAACTTTTTTAATATTTAAACATTATTGTTGATTAGAAATTAGTTCTTTGTTTGAGTCAATATATAAATTTTAAATTAAATAAAATAATACATATCTTTATTATCTTCTATTGTTTTGGAACTAATGTTATAGCTATGTTTGTTTCAATTTATAGCGTGCTGATATAACACGAAGAGAACACTATAATTATAATTAAATTTATAAATTAACTTTTCATTCTTATTATTTTTAAATAGCTAATTAATATTGTTATTTTAATTTAAAAAAATCTGGTGTGAAACACTCGCATAACTTTCTCTTACCATAGTTCTCAAAATTATAATTGACAAATTTTAAGTTTGTGTACCAAATTAATTCAAATACGACGAAAACTGAAAAAACCGTTCAGTAAAAGCGCACTTCCGGTTAACTAATTTCCTTGAGACTCGGAATTTTGGCCATCCATTTATTTGTAATTAATTCTGTTTGGATGATAGAATTGTATAATCAACTGTGATGCCACTGCAGAGAAAAACATAACCCCACCCCTCACCTAAAAGTACCATTCCTAGAGAAATGTTTTAAATAAAAGTTGTACATATTTGTATGTTTAGCTTATATAATACGTTTCAAGAAAATCGTCGGAGCTATTTTTGAGCAAATCGCGAAAATCTGGGAAAAATCATACAGCAAACTGGTAAAGTAAACGCACTTCCGGTCATCTGATTTTTTCAAACTCGGGATTTTAACAACATATTCAATTCTAATTAACATTATTTAAATGATAGAATTGTTTAATAAACTGAAATAGCACTTTAGATGAAAACCTAACCCCACCCCTCCCCATAACTGTCCTTAAATGAATTTTCCCAGAGAAATGTTTCAAATAAAAGTTGTAGCTCCTTGTATGTGTAGTTGATATACCAAGTTTAAAGAAAATCGTCTGAGCCATTTTTGAGAAAATCACAAAAAGTAAAAAAAAACAACAAGTAAAGTGATACTTCCTGTTGAGGAATTTTGTCAGATGACCCACTGTCAGATGCCATGGTGATTCCTAAACGGAAATATCAAGTTTCAACTTTTTACGGTCTTTCGTTTTTGAGCTATGCTGTTCACATACATACATACACACACACACACACACACACACACACAACCATTTGCTAAAAACCACTTTTTTGGACTCAGGGGACCTCAAAACGGATATTTCCGGTGAAAACTCGATATCGAAAATTTGACACGATTACAATACTTCCTCATACTAGGAGTAAGAGAAAGTAAAAAAGTTTATTGTATAATACTTGATACCTATCTTTTCTCTAATGAGTTTATTGAATTATTTGATCTAAACTAAGCGTTATTGAAAGGAAAATCTGGTTTGAAACACTCAAATAACTCTCTTTTACAATTCTGATTGTTCTAAATAAAAATTAAAATTATTTCTTTAAACTTTGATTTTTAATAGCCTTCAATATAACATTAGTGGGAAGGGGAGGCGGGCTATAAAGAATTGCACTTTAAAGGGGATAGCGCCCCCCCCAGAATCTTTTCAAAAATCAATATGCTCAGAAAAAAATATTTAAATATTATTTATAATATTTAAATATATAAACACGATGGGATTGTTGTTATTAAGAAAATCTTAATAAACTAAAAGAAAACGATTGGAAAAGAAATTGGCATATTCGGTCAAAAACTGGATGGCAATAATTGATCAAAAACTGGATGCAATTTCAGCAAATATTTAATTAAAATTGATCGATAATATAGCCGTACAGTGGTTACACTGAAATCTCCCTTTCTCTGGGAAATCTAACATCATCCCGTCCTCCAGAAGTTCTTAAAAAAAAACAAAATTTTCTTAGCAAAATGAGTCAAATAAAAGTGATAAAACGTAAACATTTATTCAGTAAAGTGGTCTTTTTGTAGGAGGTAATTTGATCGTAAACTTCCTTAAAATGCCCTTGGTGATATCCAAAGGGGGAATAATAAGTTTGAGCTTCATCCTGCGCTTTATCGTTTTATGGAATACCACGCTGTTTATACACGTACACTCACACACACACATTTTTTCTAAGAATCACTTCTTCGAGCCCCAAGGAATCTCGAAAATTGCATTTCCGGTGAAAAATCTGATTATAAAATGACAGACAGCAATACTATCTCCGTGTCAGCAGAGATTTTATGCTTATAATAACATAGATACATGGTTCCCTTCGTTCACATATTAATAGTGTGATCCCCCCCACATAAAATATTGTAGAAAAATCCTGAATTATTTGCTTTGTCTTTGACAAAACAGTTTCATTTTCTAAAACAAAACTATCTAATTTTATATTTTATTTAATGTTTTTCATCAAAAATTATCTTTATATATTAACAAATTGTTGAATTCTTTTTAATTTCATCTATATTAATCAAATTCATTTAATAATTATTGTAAAAATTATTGTTAATTATTCATAAAACGCCTACACATGGGGACTCTATAGATACTATTCGTAAACGAATTGATAGAACAACTCTATGTAGTGGAAGAAAGAAATAAAAGAAAATACTAGTTTTGAAAAATAGTTTAGAATATTTTATAGTATCAAAAATCTAATTTTGTTAATATTTTAAATGTATCTTAGTGCACTGAAAAGAGTCAGGTACTGTAATTTGGGATCATTGCTATTAGGGAAACAAAGGCACAAAAATCCGTTAAATTAATACAGTGCGACTTGGCCAACTGTTTTGTTAGAGAGAGCATTCCTTCAGGATAGTCTGCATTCTGCTTTCAATGCCAGAACACATGCTTCAGGAATCGCTCTCTTAAACTCATGCGGAGATTTGCCTTTATTCTAGATAAACATCATTTTATTAAGATACAGTTGTGATATTATAATGTACTTAAATTTGCTTAGAGAATAATATATTTATTTTAAAAACAGTGGGGCTCTCTTGATTATTACTAATACCTCTATCTCAAACATACATACAAGCCCCTTTTACAAAACCGCTCGTGCTACTACAAACATACAACATCCACACCAATAACATTTCATCTACATGCAAGATTCCACAACAAACTAGGCATACACATCAATCCACACATTACGATGTCTTTCCTGACCGTACCTGGGAATCCTCTCGGACGTTTAAAGCGCCTCTAGCCAAGAGACCACCGGATGAATGGCCAAGGGCTGACTAGATTGTAAATAATATAAATAAATTATTAAAAAAATAAATAAAAAAATTATTAACAAATTCTTTACCATTAAATTTGTATAATATATATGAGGACAGGGGTATATAGGTCGGAAGCAGGTGCATTAAGTTGAAATACTTCCTTTCTTTCTTTTTTCATTTCTTTTTTTTTTGTCTTTACAGTCATCACAATTAACAATAAAATAAGCAATGGTAAAAATTATGTGGGATAACCAATTCCCTATATATTTTATACCCTTTTATAATTCACAGTCTTCATTCCTATGGTTGAAAAAAAAAATCGGATATTAGTACTACAAACCCATTTTGTTAGTTGCAGAGTATTTTCATTGACTGATCGCAGCTTTACTACCTGCTTATATGATGGTGCCCCTTATATTATTGTAATATGGATCTTTTTTTTATTTTATTTTTTTAAAAATTATTCTATATATATATATATATATTATATATCACCAGCCCTTAGGGACCAGATAATGACAGTAATATGTCAGGAAAAAAAGGTTCAGGTAAAAAGAATAATTGTATATATATATATTATATTCGTATGTGTGTAGTATATAAGAGGAGCATATGTTCTCCCCCCTTTCATTTATATATATATATATAAAATGTTGTGCAAGTAGTATTTACTCTCTTCTCTATTTTTTATTCCCCCATTCCCAAGTATAATAATTTAGTAAGTTTTATTGTGATGAAAAAACATAACAATGCTATGTACTTGACCATGGTTGTGCATTAAGTATTTTATGAGGGCCAGACATTCAAGTAAATTAAAGTTAAAAAAAAAAACTATATATATATATGAGTAATAGTAGAATCTCCACTTTCCCCCTTCTCCATACATATATCAGATATTTCCCTTCAATCTTTGATCTTTCTAGGAAGAAAAGTTGGAATCAATTAATTCTTCAGCATGTTCAAAGCAAAAAAATATAAAGTAATTTACTAATTTGGACACTATTTTTTAACAAATCACCATCTGTTTTCCAATATTATGTATTGAGTTTCGCTGAGTACGAAAAAAACAAATTTTTAGCGAATGGTGTGTGTGAGTATGAGCAAAAATATATAAGTCCTAAAATAATTGCAGGAAACTCAATGGTGTTCCATTTCATATAACATTTTAATGGTTTCCGGTAAAATCCATCGGATCGGGAAATGCGACTTTACTGAGTGTTTTTTTGTTTTGTTTTTTTAATTTTTTCGCGATTTTTTGGAATACGTCTCCAACTTCATTTTAAACTTCATACATACATAAATATCGATCACTTTCTAATTGTTCTGTGTGGGAGAGGGGGAATAAGTAAAGCTTTCTTCTTAAAAAAAAGTATTACTTCAATTCAGTTTATAGTTCTATTACTTGTATAATGTTAATATAAATTATAAGCATTGCTAGGATTATAAATTTGAAGAAACCGGAAGTGCGACTTTACCAGAAAAGGATTTTGAGTTTCTTTTGGAATTATCACGAAAGTGACTTTAACGTTATTGGTCTGACACCACTGTTTATATAAACACATTTTTTTTTTTTTTTTTACTTTACTTTTCTGGTGTTTCCTTTATAGTGGGTTGCCGCCAGGTCAAACTATAGCTTCACAGTTCAAATCAGTATACTTTCCGTATTTTTCTACGCGCCATCTGCTCCTCTATCAAGTTGTTTGATTTATCCAAGGTCTTTGATACCGTTTCTCGTGACATTTTATTAGAAAAATTAAAGTGGTATGCGTTTAATGATTTGGCAGTCAGAATTTATCTCTTCCTAGATTAGTTTAGATTAGATTCTAACGGGGGAATTGGCTCTTCAGCCTACGCCACTGCGACACCCCAAGGATTTATTGTGGCACCCCCCCTAGTTGGAGACCTTTCCCCGATCCTGTCCTTAACCGGACTGTGGAATTGGGGAGGGGACTCCCAGATGGTCAATCAGAGCACCTGCCATCAGAGCACCCTCTCGAGTCCCTGCTTACCTTACAAGACTTAATAGGTCCAGAGAGGGCCCTGCTGAGGCTTGTTGGCACCAGCTTCTCTTTACCAAAGAGGCGGTACCTTTTTTGTTTGTGGTTGGTTCCGCAGAGTGGAAGCCAGAGACATTTTCCGTGTAGCCTGCTTCATTTTGTGGTCATCGACCGGTTTCAGGCTTCGCCCATCTTCAGGATGCGTTTTTTTTTCTTCACACCCGACTCGTACAGGAGACGTTTTTCACACTAACTCAACGCATCCTGATGGGCGAACGCCCAACCGGTCGAGACCACAAAATGAAGCAGTCTACACGGAATGTCTCTGAGGCGGTACCTTAGCCAGACCGGCCCTCGCACTGACATACCACGTGCAGTGCCGTCTCCTCTTCTTCCTGACAAAACCTACACAGGCTATCCGTTGCCAGGCCCATGCGATGCATGTGCTTATTTAATCTACAATGGCCAGTGAGAACGCCAACTGCTATCCTTATGGCCGCCCGGCCTAATTGGAGTAATTCCGCAGTTAGCTTGGGCGAGTGGCTATGGATAAACTTTTTCGCCTGCCTCTGGCCTGAAGTTTTGACCCACCATTCCCTTGATCGGTCCTGCATCCATTCTTAATGGATGCACTCCTGAGGCATCTTGAAACGCCACAGAATGGCTCCGGCCCGATAAGTGCTCTAATTGAACCCTCCCGGGCCAGGTATCTCTTCCTATCTCTCGAATAGACTGGCAGCGGTTTATAAAGGCGGCAAGTACTCTTCTCTACTGCAGCTCAAGTATGGCGTGCCCCAAGGGTCTATTATGTGACCTCTATTATTCTTGGTTTACATTAACGATCTACCGGCAATGTTTGATAACGATGATATAATTAGGCCACACTTATATGCCGATGAACTTGCGGTATAAGTTAGAAATGCAGATAACACATCCATTAATAACTGCATTAAATCTATATGCGATTGGTGTCCTGCTAATAAGCCTAAGTTTAAACCAGGACAAAATAAAAGAGATTACTATTAAATTAGGAAATTATGTTGGAACTGAAAAAGCTATCAATTTCTAAGGCATTTTCATAGATTCAAAACTGAACTGGACATATCAAGTTAATAACGTCATGGGTAAAGTGTCTCGTGAAATCTATGTTTTCAGAAATTTAAGAATGTCGGTTGACTTGGAAGCTTTAAAGTTGGCATATTTTGCGTATATTCATAGCCATTTGTGCTATGGTACTATAATTTGGGGTAATGCTGCCGAATGTAAAAAAATATTCGGTTACAAAAGAAGGCAATTACACTCACTTTGGGTTTCGACTCGAAAGAATATTGTCGTTCTTTGATTAAGAAATTGAACATAATGACACTACCAGCCATATTTATTTTTCAATGCTTCGTCTACAGTGCAATGAAGGCCAATTTCTAGGTTTCTCGCAAGCAAGTTCATGATCATTTAACCAGAAAACTTGTCCAGAATAGAAACAGGTTGACAAAAGTTCGTGCCAGCTTCCATAGTTTGTCCATCTCTCTTTACAACTATTTACCAGAGAATATAAAAAATAATACTTTGAAGTGTTTCAAAACTAATGTTAAAAAACTATTATTAGCTCTCCCGCTGTATGAGATACATGAATGATATGTCTTGAATAATACGTCTTGACAATTTTGTGAATTCAAATTATATTGTAATTTGACCTTGCCAATAAGGATGTAACTTTTTTTCTGGCAATAAAATAAAATATCAAATACCAAATATCTCCTTGTAATGACATGGCAAAGTCATTGACATCGGCAAAGTACGCCAAAGAAATAATTCACAAAAGGTGAAAACAGTAACACTGTTGGCCGCCGACAGCCGCGGTCAACCGAACAAACAACAAAGCCTTTTCATCAATTCTCACCTCAAAGGCAGGCACCGCGATAAGTATGCCCACTAAATAAGGTCAGAAAACTACGAAGGTCGCACAAGGCCACACACTAAGACAGATATCTTGGTGTGAGTGTGAACAACTATATATATAAACTCTATGATATACGACGAGGATTATTATATCATCTACGACCAAACTATACACGAGCGGCAATTCACAGTTATATTCAACTTATCATTCTCGTAGTTGTGCACTTTAGTTCGTTATTTTAACCATTCTAAATTATCAGCTATTTATCTTCTATTTATTATTAAGTATTTTATTATAGTTATTAGTTACCATTTATCACGTTTAAATTATTGTTAAAATACAGTTTATTTTTATATAAAAAACCGTTTAATAATTCGAGCACTAACTTCCAAATCTCTCAAACTAACTTCCGCCCTCTTCAAGACATCTGCTACTCCAGGAATCACACATAAACCGTTTAATAATCGAGTACTAACTTCCAAATCTCTCAAACTAACTTCAGCCCTCTTCAAGGACATCTGCTACTCCAGGAATCACACATCAAACGATTCCATTACATCTAATATCTGATTCCATTACATCCTCCATTTATCTTCAGGCTGGTGTCCTTGTCTTCAGTTCCACTGAGGGTTCCATTTCCTTACTTTCTCCGGTCATATTTCAAGGGCATTTGTCTGAAGATGTCCATAACATTTCAACTTTCTTTTTGCTATTCTTTCCTCTTTTACTTCCGTTTCTTTCCTGATGCCGTCATCTTTATATCATTCTATGTCTAGTTGTCTTTGTCCTGCACCTTCTCCAATAAGCCATTTCTAATGTCTTTATCTGTACGAGCACCTTCCTAGTAGTAGTAGTAGTCTATGTTTCGGCTCAGTGTGCTCAGGTTCCTCCTTTAATAATAAAACTAATAAAATGTGTTTTTTCTAAATTAACAATCTAAAATAGTTTCGGCACGAATATGTATTTACAAAATAAAAATCAGTTGTGCAAAATATTATAGTTCACTAATACGCTTAATTTAAACGCGATTATAAAAGATAAGAACTTGAGCAATAAGATAAATGCAATAATTTATTTTATTTTATTTTTTCTTCTACTGCCTGATTTATTTTTAAATAAAAATGATTTATTTACCACATAAATAAAATAATAAAGTATTATGAAAATAAAAGAATTATGTTAATGTTTTGAGTAATTCAATTGAGATTTGTGTTTTGTTTGGTTTCTATTGGATGCTTCCTCATTTTATTAATATATTTCACTTACTGTTATTTTTTTATTTTATTTTATTAAACCTGGCTGGATTCATTGATGAGTCACTTCTTTTTTTTATAAACATCCGGCATTACTACAGATTTTTTTTAAGAGGGAGCATCAGTAAGCTGCTATTTTTATAAAAATAAATATTACAAATATTTATATAATACAGTATTTTTAGTTCAGCTATATGAGATTTTTTTTAAAGTATTTTAAATTCAATGTAATTATATTTATATTAATTATGTAATAAGTGATATTAATATTAAACAAAGTGTCTTGAAATGATGATATTAATTTTATTTATTTTATACAATTTTAATTAGATACAATTTTTTGGGTGAATAATCTTCGGAGTAAAACTTTCTGTATCTGCATCTCCGCGTCATTGTCATATCATTATATCTGTTGAGGTACGTACATTCTATTCGTGCCCTTAATGCGATTATCCTTGTAATGTACAAGAGAAAGCAAACCTCATTCAATTAGAGTTCCTGTTGATCTACACGGAATCTGTACATCGAAAGGGACTTTGTAGATAATTCGCCGTTTGGAACGTGTCTAATAGGTATATGAAGTCAATTTGTTAGTGATATCCGTAAAATGGGATTAACAAGATGTGTCTGGAAGGTCCATTGGAATTGTTTAGTCATTTTGATTTTTAATTTTATTTGAAATAGCCCACATTAATTATGAGAATTCAAAGGATTTTATATGTTGATATCATTTAAAGTTAATTATTTTAAATAGATTTAAATAATAATTAATTACTTATTCCTTGATATGTTTGGGTTTTTAACTTGGGAATTTGAGTTTTGCGTACGAGTTACATATTAAAAATCAGTGGAGCTAAAAACTTTTTAATAATATATTTTTACTTTCTCTTACTAATAATAATAGTAAGAGGAAGTATTGCGATTGTGCCAAATTTTAGAAATTGAGTTTTCACCGGAAGTATACATTTTAAGGCTTCCTGAGCCCAAAAAAGTGGTTATTAAAAAATTATGTGTGTGAAAAGAATATTTCAAAAACGAAAAGATGCAGGAAGCTCAAACTTGGTATTCCGTTTAGGTACTACCACCGCAACAGCCACGAAGAGTTTGGGCAAAATCCATCAACCGGAAGTGCCATTTTACTGAATGTTTTTTTTTCTTCTTTTTTTTTGAGATTTTCTTAAAAACGGCTCCAACGATGAGTTTTAAACTTAGTTTACAAACTAGTCATACAATGCGCTACTACTTTTATTTGAAACGTTTCTCCGTGAAAATTCATTTAATTACACTTTTCGGTGAGGGATAACCAAAATATATCTTGGAAAAATAGAAATACTAAGTGAATTAACTTAGAGCTTTTTTTTTCCGGAAGTCCATAAAATAATGACCGGAAGTTCATTGAACTTTTGCCAGTACTTTTTATTCTCTACATTAGCCAATGTCTTGACAATGAATGTGCCGGTCTGATGAGAATAAGCTTTCTTCAACTGGGGAAGCAGTCCCGAAGCCATGATCTTCATGATGGAACCAATTGTTTCAGCTTTGCTGGACCTGATTAAGAGGATGAAGCTGAAAAGGATGTGCTATAATATAGGGAATCCACAATAGATCTACCTCTTAATGTAGGTGCTAGTCGAATGAGGTTCGCCCTTCCCATTTGTCAGTATAATCTAATCTAATTTTGACAATCCCAATGAGAAAAAATCTCATGACAGACCCAATGAGAAAAAAACAACACTGAAAATTCAAATTTGTTATTTCGTTTAGGTATTACTAGACCTGGCTGAAGATTTTTTGCAAAATCAGTTAACCGAAGTTTAATATTACAGAATGACTTTCAGTAATCTTTCCAGTTTCTCGCGATGTTCTTGTAAACAGCACTATGATTTTCTTTAAACTCTTTGTGCTTGCTAGGAATTGTTTAGGAGTGTTCTGGAAGAACTGAAGAAACATTAAGTTTCTTCTGAAGTGCCATTTCAAGGAATTTCTTTAAAAAAAAATTGTCTGTGTTTGTGTGTGCATGTGTGTGGCGTAGTCGCCGAATTCAAAGACGGAAAAATCCTAGAAAGCTGAAATCCATACTTACTACCAGATGCGCGGCAATAAAGGTTTTGGTTAAAATCAATAACCCGGAAGGATCTCATTTTACTGAATGGATTTTACAGTGTTGTTTGCGATATCATGAAAACGGTTCCTTACAACTTTCATTAACTTGGAACTTGGTAAACATAAAGAAAAAAAACTGCAACTTCTGTTTGAAATATTCTTCCAGAGAAATTCATTTTCAGAATGTTGTGGGAGTGAGGTGTAAACATTTCAACATAATATACAATTCTATCATCTATATCAAAATTAATATAAGTTGCCAAAATTTCGCGTACCACTTTAAACATTCTATACAATCTACACACAAAAAGCTCCCTATCGTTTTTATTTGAAGCATTTCCCGGGAAAATTTATTGTTTGTGGTTCTAGGGGGGGAAGAGAAGCGCTAAGCTTTCCACTAAAGTACGTACCATTTCGGTAGAATGTGTAACTTCTACCACCTATACAATAGAAGCGTCGATAGAAAACCAAATTTGAAGAAAATCGATTAGTTGGAAGTGTGATTTTTTTTACAATAGATTTCTGAGTTTTTTGAAATTTTCTCAAAAATGAATATAACGATTTCCTGCGAACTTGGAACATTATAAAAAAATCTATCACCTTTATTTTATTGAAAAATTTGTTTTTAGGTAGTAGTGAGGTGGTTAAATACAAATGTGTTTATTCAATATTAGAATTTGTAATCAGTCTCCAGACCTGTAACGGTTGGTAGTTTGGCATTTGTCTCCCCC
>JAAEAF010006321.1:0-21583 GCA_011037195.1 Triatoma infestans | reverse complement strand
ATACTTACACTTAATACATATTTACACGTCCATGTGTGTGGATCTTGTGTCATGGGGGAAGGAAGTCTGGTGGTTGAGGGCAGAAGTTTCGCCAGAGGCAAGCTCCCTCAGTGAGCCTTGCAGTCCAACACACCACTTTGGTTTCGGACTCCGCTAAACAGATCTTATCCCAGTTCTGGTCAATTAGCTAGCGTAAAGCACGCATGGATGAGTTTCTGGGTATGGTGGACCTTGGTCCACAATCCCTGGGCACTTTATCTTTGGGCTAGCTCTGGCGCTTCTTCAAAACGTCCCAAATGTGAGGCTCCGGGTTGGATAAGAGTTCCGGAGATGAATTTTAATATATATATATGGTTTTTATTCTAAATTGCGTTAACTGGGAGCCTCTTGGAGGAGAGGAGCCATCGGTAGGGGGGATAATTCCTCTGGGCATCCTGGATCAGGTACCGGATGTACAAATGGGTGGGAATCAGGAAAAATAACCAAAGGCAGGAGAGGCTTGTTGCTAGAGGAGACCGAGTAAGGAGGACATGTCCGAAAGGAGAGACATGTATGACGGGCATTCTTACTTTTATTTTTATTTATTTTTCATCAACTATTTATATTCTATCTTCCTTTTCTTTCTCTTTCTCCAGCCCGCTGTATCCCAGGAATGCCAGAAGGTCCATGTCCCCCGAATCCGTTCAAACTTGACATTCCGTTTAGGTATCACTATGGGACCCGACAGGAACTCCCTGCCTAAATTTCACAACCAGCAGTACCACTTTACTGAATGGACTTTTCAGTTTTTTGCGATATTCTCGATAACGGCTCCAACGATTTTTTTAAAACTATGTATATTAACCACAAATACAAAGAGCTATTTTTTAAGACATTTCTCTGGAAAAATTCATTAAGGGGTCTTTTGGGGGAGGGGTGGGATTATGTTTTCCTCTAAAGGGCTATTTCAATTTATTATATAATTATTTCATCTAAATAATATTAAATTAAATTAATATTTCGAGATTGAATAAAATCGGTTAACCGGAAGTACGTTTCTACTGTATAGTTTTTTCAAATATCTGAGATTTTTCTGGAAAACGACTTCAACAAGTTTAGATTCTCCAATAAAAATATAAAATTGAAGACAAGCAAAATATTTAGTAAAATATGAATTCGAACATAATTTTTTCATTAAAATCTGTACAAACCGCAGCAAGAGAAAGTTGTGTGAGTGTTTCACACCAAGTTTTTTTTTGGTATTAGATCGCACAGAAATTTCTAAATATATTAAAAAGCAACATAAACTATTAAACACACAAAAAAAAAAATGCAATTATTTAAATTTAACACCTCTTCTGTGGCGGATGCATTTTTTGTTTTGATTTGTGAGAGGAATAAATATTTTTTGGGAAATCTGTATTTGTTGGGGAGAAATATTACTAAAAATAAATGTATGTAATTCTTAGCAGTACGCCCTTTCCAAAAAGGCAATAATCCTAAATTACTGAACATATTACGGAATTATTGTTGAAGAAAATTCTATGGGTTTGCATTATTTATTTGTCAGAATTTCAGAGATATTCATTCCTCTTATCCACTTTCCACCGTCTGCCGATGATGTATAAGTTTATTAGACACTTTTGAACGTAGCAATTTTTAATAAAAAAAATTAGTGAAAATTATGCAGAATTAATTTGTAGTAAATCAAACAGGAATCCAATGCAGAGATGTACATGTAGCAGAGTAGATAAGCAACTTTTAGATGGAAGGAAGAAGACTACTTTAGTTAAAACACTAAATCTCCAGTTGTTTACATTCAATGACATGTCCGTAGACAGACTTCCACTGAGGCACTCAGCCACCACCCGGCAACTAACATCTATCAAATTGTTCCCGTCTAGGCACCCGTCATTCTCATAATTATAGACATGATACAAGTCAAATATAATTTTAAAAATGTTTCACGATAAATGGTAATCCACATTCTTGTCATTGTCAAGATAAAAAAAAAAAAATCGTAATAAAAAGAAATCTGTTATAAAACACTCACCCTATTTTTCTTATTATTATTCTTCACATTGAAAGAATAATAACAATAATTCATATGTATATTAGAATAGTATGCTAATGGGAGCCTCGCAAATAATAAACATAACCCCCAATACCTCCTCAGAACTCATTTTTTTTAGAATCAGTTTAAATAAAGCTGATAGCACTCTCCAATACCTCCTCAATCATTTTTTTTAGAATCAGTTTAAATAAAGCTGATAGCACTGTAAATGTGTACAAAGAACAGTTTTAGAAAAATCGTTGAGCTATTTCGAAAAACATCGCCAAAACACTAATAAAAAAAAAAAAAATCTGGTGTGAAACATCCACACGACTTTCTCTTACTCCAGTTAATACAATTACAAAACTGACAAATATTCTTTAAACTTATTTTTAATTCTTTTTAAGCTGTAACATAAATGGCTCAAACATAAAAATGGTTGTCACTTCCATGTAGTTACATTGTAGCCCAAAAGACAGCGCTACAAAACATTACAAGAATGAAATTTGAAATTTAACGCCAAAAATACCGCAGAAACCACTAAAATAAACTTTTTCTAAAATGTTTCTTATAAAAGTGTTCCATTTATATCAGTTGACATAAATCCAAGCTTAAACCTATTGATTTGCGAGAAAATTAAAAAAAATAAATAAAAATGGATAACTTATTCTGTACAATCGTACTTCCAGTCAACCAATTTTCTTCAAATTTGGAATTCTAGCAATGCTTCAAATTCTTTTAATATTAAGTAGGCAGTGGAAACCATAAATTGTAATGAAATGATACTTTGGAGGAAAACTTAACGTTACTAGCCCCCAGAACTGACCAAAAATAAGTTTCCCTAGAAAATGTTTCAAATAAAAGAGGCGGAATTTTGTATGTGTAGATAGTATACGAAGTTTGAAGAAAATTTTTTAAATTTTTTTGAAGAAAATCATGAAAAACTGGAAAAAAATCATTAAAGTCGCACTTCCGGTTGATAGATTTTGCCCGAAAACCTTCCTTTTAGCTGCGGTGCTAGTACCAAAACTGAATACAAAGTTTGAGGTTTCTTCCAGTGATTTTCCATTTTTGATGTTTTGTTCTTACCGCCCATACACATGTGAAGGATTTCTTGATAGAAAGTACGATATCGCAATTTCGTACAAGTGATTTCACACTGTGAAATCGCTCGAAACCAGTCGATGACGTCAAAAATGAAATAGCAGCCTATAAAGAGAAAATCTCATACTAACAAACGACACACACCCATTAAATTGAATATGTTTTTAGAATTCCACTATCGGATAAAAATTCTCAATTGAAAATTTAAGTAGTCGTTAGAGTGTTTTACAACTAAATTTTTACCTTCTCTTACTTACTATAGGAGGAATTATTGCAATTGTGTCCAATTTCTGAAATTTGGGTCTTTACCAGTAATTCATGAATACAGGTTTTGAGTTCGCTTGGACGCGAATATGATTTTAGCATATAGTCACGTATTTTGGTAAAACAATATAACTCTGTAAGCTCAATTTGATATTCAATATAGATATCACAAAGGGATCTGACAAGATGTCGATCAAATTCGTGAAATGAAATTGCCAATTTACTTTGTTCTTTATTTTCCCTAGAAAACGGCTCTGATTTTCTGTAAATGTGGAAAATATTGTTTTCAGGAGAGATTTTAGGGGAGTCCTAAGAGTAGTGCGAAAATGGTCCCCTCTCCTCCGCAGTAAATTGCCGTTTCAGTAAAATGTACGGTTCCATTATCTACACAATATTAAGGACAAACAGTTGGGAAAAATTCCAATACTAAAAAAAAGTTATTTTTAGACCTATGAAAATAGCAATTAGAGAAGATATTCTGCAATGCAGATATTTCTTTAAGCTTTAGCAATTTTTTTTAAATATTAATTGAAATAGTAGCGTCTGTAATAACTGTCATTTCTACATTGGCAAAACGCGGAGAAGCTATCATATGATGACGAAATCCTGGTCTTGGGTTTATATGCCTACATTATTCTGGGCTACTTCATTTTCTATGATTGTGAGAGGGTACTTAACTCCGAGATAAGAGTATTGTTGGGTCATGCTAGTAGTGATGTAGAACTTTGCAAATTTTACTTTTGGTGTTTTATATAAGAGCTAAAGATATATTTGAAAAACCTATCTTGACAACCCAACCTTGATCTTCTTCCCTATTTTAAGACCAATGATTCCCGTATTTATATCTTCGTCTACGAGTCCTGGATAGTGACCTGAACTAAAATAGACATTTACATACTTAATTTAGTTACTAGCTTAAGTCCTAAAACAAAATTACCCAAATTATATTTTAAAATAAGAGAAAGTAATAAAAAGTTAATTGAACATTTCGAAAACTTGGTGAGTGTTTACTACTCTTTTTTTTATAGGGATATGCACTGCCATCTGATCTATTGTGCCCCCGGAGCCTTCTCAGTGCATTGCCGGCCTCCGAACAGTGTTCTCTATCTATCGACAACACTGCCCATACCCGAACAATGAGCTGTAGAGGCTCCTAGGAAGGGAAAATCTAAAGGTAGCAAGCATGCTGGATCCGGGACTTCCGCTTTGCTAGTCCAGCGCTCTACCATTGAGCTAATCCCTTCCCTATGAATGTTTTTGACTATTGGTTTTTGCAGTTTTCTCAAACTTAGAAACTTAGAACATTTAGTAAGCAACAGATTTTTCATTATAAACTTAAGGAACTTCTCAGGAAGTATGTAATGAGAAGAAGGCACATATAAAAGGTTTTACAACATTTAGCAATAAAAACATTTCATATGTTATAAAAACATTCAAAAGGAAAAAAACATACAAAAAAAAAACAAAGAATGAAAACTGCTTATATTTTCGTACAAACGGGATATGAAAGTCACTGGTTATAAAGAATAAATAAAAACGAATATTGTATGTTGTTGATAGTAATGAGCTAAACAATAATTCTAAATAAATAAAAAAATGTTTCCTATTATTAACGATTTCTATATATATATTTATATATAAAAAAAAAACAAAAAACAAATAATATACACAAATTTTATGTATTTTATTTGTACGCTTCATAAAAAAAAATATCTTGGAACAATTAACAAGCCGATTGACTTTTTTCAATTTTTTTTTGTTTTTTGATATGAAACAATTTTGAAATATGCTATATATCAATTATATAACTAAGTATGAAAGTGATGGCTTATTTATGATTCTAAATTAGCGATTATTTTTATTAATACAACATATTCTATTTAATAATAAAATTCTGTAATTTAAAACCTCCCAAAAATTATAATACAAATAGTAAACTTTTTTATTTCAATTTTTAGGAAATTAAATACAAGACTGAAGAGATGAAAGATGAAGGATTTTTGATGTTTATCAAAATCTTACCGAGATTTCGCTTATACACGATCAATTTTTATAGCATCTTCATCTTAAGTATTAACACATTTACAATATGTTTATTATTATAATAATTACTTTTTATTTTTTTTTTTTTTTATTTACAAATAAGTCCAATGAAAGTTGTATTTTTTTTTATTAATATTTATAACTATTTACAAACTAAGTACACAGCATATTTGTTGTTCAGTTAGTCAATAAAATAAAAAAATTAATGAAAGAAAAATTCTTGAAATATATTTTAGCTTTTAAATCAAGGGAGGTAAGATATACACAGCTTCTGAAGTTATAAGTTCTGTATTGGCTAAACTGTTTAAAAAAAAATGAAAATATGTATTGCGAATATCAAGAAAAAATTATTACTTTTATATGTTTTGTATATAGTGGATGTCAATTATTTATTTATTTATTTTTTTTTGTACCAGCAGTAATGTCAAAAAGTAGCTCCCTCATTATAAAACACGGTATCGATTTAATAATAGAACAGTTCATGATTTCCAAACAAATAATAAAATGTTTAATGTGAAAAATGTCTGGCTATACTTGTATCATTAAATTTATGTAATGTAAGCCATGTTTGCAAAAACAAAAAGAAGAGATAACAATTTAGACAAAATTTAAAAATATGAGTTTATGGAATCAACAAATTTTCTGGAAAGCTCTTACATGCAAAAAAAAATTTCAAATGTAAACAAACTGTCTTAGTTTTTATACAGAAATTAAATACTGTGCAAGAAATCTCTTTACCATTTTCAGAAGCCCCACTAATGCAGACTACTTTTTCTAAAAGAGAATTGTTACTTTTATTCCCTAAATTAAATCTAATAAACTGTTAAAAGAAATTTTACTTTAAAAAAAAAAGGGGGAAGGGAAAAAGAAGGGGTGAGATTAGTTCTTGGTAGCGTGTTAGACCGGCTGGCGGAGGCCCAGGTTTGTGTACAGGCCCTTAGATTTTCACGCCCTACGAGCCTCTGTAGCTCAGGACACAAGACAGTATGGACTGTAACGAAAGAATTCTGCCAGCAGGGCACTGAGAAAGCTAAAAACTTTAATTTAATTCAACTTGAACTAGAACAAAGACTATCAAAGTAATGACTAAAAATATTTCTTGCTCACAGAAATAAATTATAGTCACTAATTGTAAAGTGTAAAAATAAATCGTCTTTTTCAAAGGTTCCAAAAAAAAAAGTCCCCAATAACCTATGGCATCAGAAAAAAAAAATCGATTTCCAAGTCAGAAATGTAAATGTCCATATGACTGATGTTTTTTTTAATAGGCTCCGGCAATACTAACAAAAACTTCTGGATTCGGAGCCCAGAAAAAAAGGTATTTTTTTCCCTAGGAAAGCTGCTGATCCCGTAAACCTAGGCCACCCTATTTATGATATATAATGTACAAAATATTTTCCGTGGTAGCCTGCTTCTTTTTGTGGTCATCGACCGGTTCGGGCGCCCATCAACAGGATGTTTTTGTCAAAACAATGTGATAACATAGACATGCACAGAGCAAATTTAGGTGATACAACTTTTTATTGAAGTTTAGTTAGTTTGATAGTAGATTAGTTAGTTTTAGTTATATAGATTGATAGTTTAGTTGATACACTAGTTGATAAACAGAGTATATCAACTAAATTTGCTCTGTGCAAGTCTATGTTATCACACTGTTTTGACAAAAATGTGGCCCGAAACCGGTCGATGGCCACAAAAAGAAGCAGGCTATCACGGAAAATTCATTCACCTGCCTTACTTATCTCCTACATAACATGAACATTTCAGGGCACTTCTATCAGGCTTTCAAATGAATGGCAGAGCTATGGGTATTTCAACATAAATCCAAGGCCAAAACTGGGAATGATGCAACTATCACCTTAACTTCAATCCCTCTCAATTAACCCTCTAACACATAAATAATGCAATTTAACATCATGAAAATCAATACTGGAATTTAATATTTTTTCACATTTTTTTAAAAAAAAGTTAAATAAACTTATTTCATTAAAACATAGTGAAGTTATAACTTTCATGATTTAAACAGTTTAAGCCTTGTTAGTCCTATTCATGGGCCAAAAAATAATTGTTTAGAATTCTCAAAAAATTCATTTGTATAATGAATTTAATTTATCTTCAAATACAAAATATATCAAATTTGTATACTTTTAAATTATCTCCTGTATAATGGATACATGATTTTCCATCACTTCCATTATAAACGGTCTATTGGTTGATCAAGTAAAATATATTCTCATTTGCAAATGAAAATAAATAAAAACAAAGCATTAAATTATATTATTTTGATTCTTTTTTTTTCTTAAACAAACATATGGTTAAAATATTCATGCACACCCAACAGCATGTACTCATCACAAATAAACAAAACATGTTAGTTTCTTAAAAAATATAAAGTTTTAAGATGATTAAAAAAAAAAAAAATCTAGTATAAGTGCCAGCAACGCAGCATTGTTATAATTTCGTAAAATTGTTTTAGTTATATATTTAAATTAACCGAAATTCAAAATGTTCCCTAAGAAGCTTGCTTTAGATCAAGCAACCAAATCTTGAATTTATTTCATTATTACAGCACATATAAAACAAAATGAGAATGTATGAATTGTAGTTCAAATCAAAATAAAAATATCTCCTGCAAGAAAAAAAAAATTATAACCACTTTTTTCAACCAATAGTGCTGCATAATTGTCCTAAAAAATAAGACAAAATGTTTAATGAATAAAAAAAAAAAAATTATTTTTAATTTTATTTTAAAATTATTATTTAATAACTAAAAAAAAAAAAAACCTATGTACTAGTAGAATATGTCCCAACTTTTGAACTGTGAAAGTTTCTGAGCACATTTTATTATATTATAAAATAAAATTAAGAGTTTTAGAGAGAAAAAAAAATGGGGAAAAACAAGACTCTCCAAAAATTTTAAAAATCAAAATGACAAAATGAAAAAATTCATTGTCACAGTTTTAAGGACTGTTTAAAGAAGCTGAAATTTATCATTGAAATGAAAATAAAAAAAGTGACCAGATTTAACATACAAATTCTGATTCTAGCAAATCTGAATTAGAAATAAAGACAAGAAAATCTTTTACATTTTCTTTGTTTTAGTTCAAGTAATGCTATCATAAACTTCAAATATGTAGGGAAAAAAATAATACGGGGAATACATTTAATTTTAACTAAATTGTGTTTTTCAAAAACCAGCTAAAATAAAAATTATTATTATTAAATTAATAGTTATTTATGAAAAGCTGAACCATGCTGTTTGCTTTTAATTGGTGTGTTGTCAGAAATAATTGCAATAGGCACTTTGAATTGTTGGTTTTAATATAATAATAATAATAATTAACTAAAATGAGCAAAAATAAGAGCTAAGTAAAATTAAACAAAAAATATATATATATAAAAATAAAATAATTAATATAAATAAGAAAGACGCACATTCTATTGTTCCGGCCAAGCTAAACTTCTTTAATAATTATATACATTTTTTTTTTTACTCTGTTTACGGTACACCATAAATCACCGACATATTGAAAGAGATATATATATATATATATATATATTTATCATCACATATTATTTAACTAAATCACTTACAGGAAATATATGTATATTTCTTTTTTGTAATCAATGAATAAAAGTACAATCTCAATAATGGTGATGATCTAAAACGGCAATTTAATAAAATATATTAGATAATCCACCATTCAACAAGTAAAAATAATAAATTAATAATAAATATAAATAATAATAATAATAATAATAATAATAATAATAAATAATAATAAGAGATGATTGAACAAATTTATCCTAGTCCTTCACGCAAACTATACATTCACGCTTATTAAAAGATTATAATTATTGTATAAAAGAGAGCATTCGAAAAAGTTTTATTATTTAACCATCTAATTGTGGTACATCAGCTTTACCAACCACAACGCCTTCTCTTTGTTTCCTACACATTTTAATCACCTCCATTGCTAAATTTTTAATACGATCATATAAATCCTGAGTCCGTGGATTCCACTGATGTGGTACATCTAACACTTCTTCTAATATTCGTAGTCCACCTTCAGCTTCAACCAAGGCACAATATCTTTCAGCTACAACAAAGAATCATTTACAGAAAATTCATTTGACAAATTCAGATATTTAGAATTGGTAAAATAGAATAATAGTGGGGGGGGGGGGGGATCTGGTCTCAGCGGCCAATTATCACTGCTAAAAAAAAATTCTATTTATTGTGAATTCCCTCTGTTAATTGATGTTAACATTGCAAAGCAGCCCAACTTTTTCCAAAAGCTTATTTATTGTAAAATTTTTGATAGATCTCTGACTTTTTACTTTCTCATACTCCTAGTATTTCTCTTAGCCCTGTATACTTTTTTTTGTAACGTCGCCGTTAATCGCAAACTGTAAAAGATAAAATGGAGCAGTGTCGCTATGTCCATAAAAATAGTTCGTAACCATATTTGAAGACTTTTAAAAGTGGCGCTGCTTAATAGCATAGTTGCCCTGTTTCAAACCTTTTCTCAACAATCATGAAACTACTTCCAATTTTGAACCATTTTTCCATCATTTTGATCACATTCAGACAGAATCCAATTACGCTACTCCATTGCCAAGGAATTGTAAAATATTTTAGAGCAAATAAACGAATTCTAATTCTAATTAATGTCACCAACTTAGTGGATGATGGCAAATAATGAGATGCTTATTATAATAACATAAAGTTGTTCTTATGAATCGGAGATTTAAGGCCAACTGCAAATGACTGTTGTAAAATAAAAATAAAAATATTTTTCCATGCATGCATACATAGATGGTTAAAAAAAGTATTGTACTTAAAGGGAAACATAAAAATTATGAAATTAGCTTTATAAATACTGATTATATTATTTACAGAAATCGTCAAAGTTTCTTATACTTACGATATACTTTAGTAAGATTGGCCAAAGCCCAAACTGCCCAGTATTGACATTCAGGGGTGTGTCTAACTTTTGCTAGATGCAATATAGGTTCAAATGATCTACAAAAAAAAAAAAAATCAAAGTAATAAAAAATAATTTATTTTTTTATATTAAGATAATATTTTTGGGAAAATAATATATCTAAAACAATTTATATGTACCTATAATTAATGTTTCTTTCAGAAGTAAGAGACCACCTATTAATAGCAGCTACCATACGATTAAGAACTGCTTCTCTCGTAGGTTCTTCGATAGTCCATTTTCTTGGTCCATCAGATGCCATATGCGATAAAACTCCAGCCGCATTATAACTGACCTGATTTTATTTATATATAAAATAAAAAGAATGATGAATTCTTTACTAAATTGTAAAATATTGTAATACTAAATTGTAATATTGTTTCAAATTCCAATTTGAGATTTCTTGGATTGTATAAGGGAAGCAAATAAATACATTTTCATAATCTAACTCCTTCATTTTTCCATAACTCTGTTCAGAAATTGAGGACTTGCTGAAATGATAAATTGAGCGAGCATTTCATTGCGGCATTTGCTTTGTATAGGTAAAATATGAGGGGTTCAAAATAAAATTTAACAGATTTTTCCTGTGCAGAAATTGTGAATTACACTGGGTTCAACTATCTGTATTTTCAGAGTCCAGTACAATTTTGCTTTCTAGGTACCCTTTACTCGCTCTTTCATATAAATGTAAAATGAAAAAAATGATATTTAAAATTTATCCAGACAAAACTGCAGTGAAAACAAAATTTCCACATGTGCCTATACATCCAGTATAATTTTTTAAAATTAGGAATAACTGATTTCTCATAATTAAATTACTACTACCAATATAACAAAGTTGATTAATACCTCAATGCCATCACTACTTGAATCAACTAGGTTGGCGAACACAGTGATATATTCGCTTGTCATGAGTTTCGGCCTTAAATCTTCTACTTCAGCAACATTCCCAAGAAGACCCATCATATTTCGCATTAATTCATCTTTTTGGGGAAAGAGCTGAAAAAATATTAATTAATTACTGCAATTATTGTCATCATCGAATTAGCTTTCAATTGTAAATATAAAATAGAAAATGAAAATAGAAACAGATAATAGCAAATAGCAAAATAGCAGACTCCCGCACCAAACAAACTCAACGTTGTTGAAAGCGTCGGGAGTTAAGAAAAATAGTGTTTTTTTTTTCTGGCGAACCTATTTAATGTCCAATTAACGCCTAAACCAACTGATCAGTTAAAACAATATCAAGTTCGGGAATCCAACCCACACTGCGCAACAACTTTAGTTGGTATCGGTAAGACAGCTACAAACAATTTAAAATAAGACAGACGAGTTCAACCTTTTAGTATTTCACATCTGATTTCAAGGACTTTCAAAAGATAAATTTTTTAAATTATGTTGTTAAAAGCATTCCAATTGATTCCTGGCAGCAGCAGTCACATATTATGCCATTGTTGAAATTTAGATTTTGCAATATTATACTTCCAAAAATTATTTTCTTATTTTTTGAAGTTCGGATATTCATTTTGCATTACTACGTACTCTATTTTTATGAAGAATTTTTTTTATATAAGTCCTTTTTGCTCTTAGGGGGGAGAGGATCACGATTCCTCCCCTTCAGGAATCTTGGCATACTGCGAGTACCTCAGCCCTAACGATGCGAACATTTCACTTATAAATTTGGGTTTAGTATACCCACAGACAAACTCTAACTCACCACAAAACACACACACCCACCCACCCACATATATATATATATATATATATGACTGCAATATTCTATGTACAAACAATGGCACACAACGGTTTGGCTTTATGTCCAAACCCTCTACACTAACATCTAGCCAATAATAACCTAATTGGCTATAGACCCCGCATTAGCTTAACCCGATACTACAAGTTTTTTTTCATAGTCTCTTTCGACCAATATTTTACTATGTGTACCCTGCATCCATTTCTATCGGATGCGTCTTTCTTTGTCAAGGCATATCCAGTTATAATCTTCCATCCATTCTGTCCGAGGTTTTCCCTTCTCCTCCTACCATCAACTTCCCATTTTAAAACAGTTTCGGGAGCCTGTTTTCATCCATCCTAAGCATATGCCCTATCCATTTCAGCTGCTTCAGGTCAAATGGATTGAAAGATATTACGGCCATATCTAGATCCTTTCTAATGTCCACATTTCTTAACTCTTCTGATACTCATAAAGAAAAATGTAACATCTTTAGTAAGAATATTAATATCTAATAAGATCTGTTTCGAAATATTAGAAGATAGTTATTTGAGGATAATAGCTACTTAGAATGTCACATGATGAAGTTATTAATAACAGAGGCACTGGTTTAGTGAAATTGATGGAGATCCACAGTTTTTATTGTTATATATTTTGTATTTTTTCTTACCTTTAGGCAATCCAAAAAGTAACGCATTCCATTACCATCAAGAAAACGTTTACAATTGATGGCTGTTTCATCTGTAACATTCCACATAGTAGACCAAGCCACTTCTAACACATCATCGCAAACTCTTCTTGAAACACGATCATCAATAATGACCAGCATTCTCTAAATGTTAGAAAGAAGAAAATATAAGTTAAGTTTGGCCGTGTTAACAATCTAACTTAATGAGCATTGGCAGGGCCAAAGAATAATAAATACAGTTCTAAAATTTCAAAAAATTTAACAAAAAAATAATAAAATGAAAGCATAAGATATATACACAAACGAAGCAAAAAAAAAACTATGGTTAGCTCAGGGAATAATTATTGAAAATAATGCAAATATTTGATATAAACACAAAACAATAATAATAAAAATATTCACATTAATCGCCCCGAGATCTCCTAGAAGTTGTTTCTGTGTACCATCTACTTGGCATGCTAATGAATTCAATAAATATATTCCAATTCTTTGAACGAACCCTTCTTGTTCCATTTCACTGACTATATGCAGAAGTATTCCAACAAGTCTCTTGTACTCAAATAGCTATGATCAGAAAGTCAACAAAAAAGTCTTAGAAATCAATGTCTTACTAACTAGTAGCGATATAAAGAAAATAACTCTAAAAATATGAAAATATATCTTAAATCTAAAATAAATTATAACAAAACTTCAGAACAATTTATAAACTGATATAAAAAATTAATTACACTAACAACATCGTAGGGTATCTTGAACTGACATAAAGTCAGGCATCCATTTCTCATCATTGTGTCATCATTTCGGTGAGTGTTCATTCCATTTAGAAGAGTAGTTATTATTGCTCTACGAGTTCGACAAGTTAAAGGTGGCACAAAATCTTTGTTTTTCACGATATAAAATAAAGTTGCGCTGAGACAAAAAGAAATTAACGAAAGTATTATTACATAAAACAATTTAAGAAATTTTATTGCTGAAGCATTCTATGCAAACTTCTACACAAAACAAAGAATCATCAAATTGGGGAAAAGAAAATTTTGTGGTTTAAATATCTATAGATATGGTTTAAATATGCATATCGTAAAAGATGGCTCCAATAAGCAAATTGTTCAACTTCTTAAAATATTATGTATTAACAGAAACGAGATAAATAGTAACAATGGATGATTAAAAATTATCTTACTGCCGATAAAAGTATATTAATTTTACTAAAGGCTGTTACAATTCCCTTCCTTTTTTTGCGCTTCGACTGTGGTTCATTGCAACACCCTTTGTTAATAAAATTAATTTTCTAACTAATATAGGTAGACTTCATTGCACCAAATATTTGTATGATACAATTATTAAACTTTCAATATAAAGCAATAATTACAGAAAAAGCTCTATACCTTCCAGAAATTTGGATGTGCTTAGCAGTAAGATGTCTATCCATTGCCTCCAAGACAACCGCTAATGCCTTTGGAATATTCTGACAATTCTCGTATCTAAATAATTGGTAAAGATCATTAAGAACCCGCTGAAGAATATCTGGTCTTTCTAGATAAGCGGCTGCTGCTACTAAAACTTGCTTTTCATCTTTATCTCCAGACACCTATATCAGTATGAGAAGAGGCTCACCACAAATAAAATAATTCAAAGAACATTAAAATATTTCATGTTAAAGGGGAATATCTGATCACTGAAGATCATGCACTACTGATAGATTAATTTGCCCATAATATTCATAACAAGCAGTGCAATACTTACTGAAATCCATTAACCGAAAATCTTTAGAAATAATTTCTTGTTTAATCAAGAATTAGCTTTGGAAAGAATCTGATCACAATGAAGAGAAAACAAAATATATAAAAAAAAAATTACTAATTGCAACTTTTTGTTCACGAACTCAGAATGCTATTATGTTTTAAACATTCTTCAGGTAAAAGTTAAAAATCTCTTACATGTCGAGCTGGGATGTCATGTCTCCTGCAAGCTGCGTGGTGTGTACCGTACAAACCTAAAAATTCTAAAGGTCTATCCACTCTGGATGCCAAACCTGGTATATCAGTACCACTAGACCCAGCATTATGCTCTGCAACACCTTTTTTTGAAATAAATTAATATTTCAATACAGATACAAAAAAAAAAAGCTCTTTAAGTTATAAATATTTATACAGTCATTAAACTAAGCAAAAGCTATTAACATGAAGAAAATGCTACTTTGAAGAAATCAACACTGAAGGAAACAAAAAAAACATAAATTGGTACGAATTATCCGCTACAAATTGTTATTCTGCAGTAACGATATGTTCACAATATAACAATTTAATTTCAAATGAATGATAAGACATCGAATGTTGAAAATCTAATTAATAGTCTTAAATCAACAATCTAATCAACTGTCACGTATTCTGCATGTTGTTAAATGAAATAATGTTCTAAAATACAAACAAAATTATAAGAAAGCATTTATATAATACGCCTTTCGATATAAACTCCAATATATAATAGTAAAGTAATGCCTTTTTTTCAGGCGGCTTAACGTCCAACTACCGGACGAGGAAGGGACCAGTACATACTTTACCATTAACATTTTTAAAACTAATATAAACTTAAGTTAAGTTATGCACGGGCTTAAGCTGGGGATCTCCCAGTTACCAGTACATGCTCACGACCACTATACATCAAACCTGCTCCAACTCGAAGATATATGAAGTCTACTTTTTACACAAATTATTTCTTAATTTTATGAAAATGATTACCTGAAATGCATTCATCTATATTTTCGAATAAAGAATGAAATATATATATTATAATTCCAGAGATATAATCAATTAAATAATAAGAACTATCTATCTTAATTCTATATTACCTGTTCCTGCCAAGTTCGTTCCTGAAATATCCAGTGATTCCAAGTTAGGCAAACTGGTGGCAATATATGCTAATGCTTCGTTTTCATTCTGATATACTCCCATTTTATCAGTTGATTGAGATATATCTAGGTGCCTGAAAACATATAATGCCAAGCATTAATGAGCATTATTAGAATATTTGTTTATAGTTTAAAATTTTATTTACCTGAGAGTTTTAAGTTGACAAATGTAAGGCAAAGAGTCTTGAATTTTAAAAACATTATGTAATGTTAATGACACAAGATTATTTAACTTCGTTATGTATTCTAAGTTTTCAACATCACTGCATCCTGACAGATCTAAATCTGTTAGATTAGGAAGTGTCCCCAATAATAAAGGAAAATATCTTTTTTCTCGGTGAATGTACAAATTTCTAATTGCAAGTTTCCTTAAATTAGGTGCCTTCAGTATATATCCTCTATCATCAAAAGATAATGGATTATTCTGATTAGCCCAGCTGTGACTCACGCTGTACATAAGAGAATCAGGTAAAAGTTGGACTCCTGCACCCACAATCAGAGTAACCAAACGATCGCTGTATTCATTTAATACATTCAAAGATTGATCAGTTATCATTTGACATTTTGATATATCTAGTTCAACTAAACGATGTCTTAATATTGTATGAAACCCATCATCAGTAATTGTAGAATTTCTTAATCGCACTTGTCTCAAACTTGTATTGGAGAGATTTTTAAATAATCGAATAAACCTGTCATTAACCTGAAATCCATTCAATTGGTATTCCCTAATTAGTGCTTCGCAAATCTCTCTTGGGAGTGCCTGACCAGGTAAAAGTTCATATCCTGAAGTAGCTGGATCTTTATAAAATACCAAGTCTAAATTCCTTACCACAAATTTGAAGCACTGACTCAGTAAGGTATCTGGTCCTTTGCTGTCATTACTATTAATCACAATAGAAAACATTATGTGTATTAGCTACCGTTCAGTTAAAGTTTCTCACTAATAAATTTTTTACTAGATTAGTTAGTAATTCTGGTGTAAATTTATAAATTACAAGGCCGAATTTTCATTTGAAACACAAAGCGATTAGACGTTATCATATTTTTCAAAAATTGATCATTGTATAAACTTTTTATTCTTAAATCAAATTATTCCCGGGAGGTTTCTTCAGTTCCCAGAATTTCAAAATCAACATTAGAATAATAGCCAAAAAAACAGAACTTGATAACTCGTTAAAACACTTTCACATAATTTTTTATTTTGCTTATGGACAACATGTTAAACCGAATATCACTGTTTAATGCTTAGAATCAAATAGTAAATTATACAGAACACAAAAATCACTGTCAATAATATTTAAAAATCCTAAACAAAGTATTTTAGCACATAATTTTCTTTCACTGTGCAATATTAAAAAAAGGTCTATTACGCATGCTTGTCAAAAGAAGCAGCTGATTAATATGTGTACAGCTGGGATCAGCTGAGTAGTCCTTTTTACCTTAACTTAAGTCCAGTATGTGGTTTCTTTTACTGTTGAGGGTGTGTGAGAATTTACCTGGATAACATTTTGTACTAATTCTAATTTAGATGAATCTTAATTGTAATTGAGTCTTCCTAAAATTTGTTTTTATGCCTTCATGTTAATCTACTTAAAAAGTGTCTGTCCATAAATTTAATTACACATGGCGTTTTACAAAGCAAGGTTATTTTCTGTTTAATGTTCATATGAAGCAACATTTAGTGTCACATTTAACTGAAAAATGTGTATTATAGGTTAAAAGAATTTGAAGACATAATTCTCAGGGAAGAAATAGATCTAAAACAACTGAAAACTCTATGCTTCAATGGTGAGAATAGTTTTTTAATTAAATAAACATCTCATTAATTAAGGAGGTTTCAATAAAATATTAAATTCTTCATAGGAATCCCGGACGAACAAACTAATAGAGCATTATGTTGGAGATTAATGCTAAACTATCTACCGTCCAATCGTATCTCATGGAGTGAAACGTTAACTAGAAAGCGGGAGCTCTACAAACAATTTATAGGTAGTAAAGTAAATAGTGCAAAGGTTATATATATATATATATATTAATTTAAAGGTTATTTGTAGTTTATAGGAATTATTGTTGTTCATACTTTCAGAAGAAATGATAGTTAATCCAGGAGAAATTAGTCATGAAGAAGGAGAAAGAGTTGATGTAACTTTTTCAGATCATCCTCTCAGCGTTAGTCCTGATAGCCAATGGGGAACTTACTTTAAGGACAACGAAGTATTATTACAAATTGATAAAGATGTTAGGTAAAACATGTAATATTATTTCCTTTGTTATCATTTATTTCATTGTGTCTTCATCAAGTGTACTAGTACTTGGAATTCGCTCTCCGAAAATTCTCCTTCAAACTTAGCCTTATTAAATTGGAGTGCTAGATTTTATTGTAGAGTAACACTAAACATATGGCGTAACTTAAAAAAAAATCATGTTATACTTTTCGAATTAAATATAACATATTAATGAAAAAAGAAAATCTTTAGAGTCTTTGGGTTTCAGTTACTTCGTTACATTTTTGTACAAAAATCATCATACAACTCTTAACACTTTATTCCCGCAGTTCGTAGTACACTTTAGTTTAGTTGTTTGAAATTTGATTATTTGTATACAAGCATGTGATGTGTCTGCCTTTAGTGTAATTGCGTTCATCAAAATTCGATTAATTTTAAGAACTGATTCATTTGTAAATATGAAAGATAATCCAAATATTGGGATTAGGAAATGCTTCTCTTCCATATGAGCATATTTATACGTGAAATAGATGGAAAATATTTGGCTGTAGTATGCATTCCATGAAGTATTCCACTGGATTCACTATGTGAACAGCTAGTTATGTGAATGGCTTCTGAGCACGACATGCAGTTGAGTGGCGGATAGGTAGGATAGGAGAGAAAAATAGTTCCGGTATAGTAAATTAGTAGGGTTTCTGAAGTTTCACTTGTGGAGCAGTGCAGGATTGTGAACTCCGCGAGGGCGTATTATATGATATTGTTAATGAAAAAAGAAAATCCTTAGAGTCTTTGGGTTAATATTATTTCTCATGGGCGAGTTGTCATGAGCAGCTAATCAAATATTTTGAGTAATACAAAAAATCTATTTCAAAATAAAAAGTTGATTTCATTTAGATATGAAGAATTTTTCAGATTGTCATATTTAACAACCGCAAGCTAGGGCAAATAAGATGCAACACTTTAAACTTTAAATAAAAGTAAAGTCATTTTTCCGGCGGGTTTAACATCCAGCTAAATTAGGTGTCGTGGACGGGGGCTGAAGCACCTACTTGATTACTCGTATTAACATTTTTTAAACGAATATAAAATTTAGCAATTATACGCTGGACTCAAACTGGGGACGTCCCAGTTACAAGTCCATGCTCATAACTCCCACACCCACCCCTTTTAAACTTTAACTATTTCAAGGGTTTAAATATTTCCGCTTATAGGGCAAACTTTGCGCCTTCTTGTCTTCAATCTGTTTTGGGGGAAAGTGAGAGTTTGCCCAGTCTTCAAGTAGATTCTTTTAGGCGATCAGATAGTGCATTGCGATCTGAAAGATCTGTTGTGCTCCCGGAGTCTTAGTGTACAGTCTGCCTTCGAGCAGAGATCTGTAGGTACAGATAACTTGTCCATCACCGGGCAGTGAGCTATAGAGGCTCCTGGGAAGAGAAAATATAAAGGCAGCTCTGCTGGATTCGAACCCGGGACCTCCAAGTGAAAGTCCAGCTCCCGCTTTGCTAATCCCTTCCTTCAGTGTTCAACTAAGTTTTTGCTTTATAAACTTTTGGCATACATGTCTAGTGCTTTAATTTTTTTTCAAATGATTCGGATAATTTTTCCCTTGTTGCCTTGGTTGTCTTTGTTTTCCCTAATCATTCCTTTTCATTCATTCATATGTCTTGAGTTAGGAAGTAATGGCAGCATTTTGTAATCATCTGTTCAGAAATATATCTATTTTTTCAGGAGACTATGTCCAGATATTTCTTTCTTTCAACAGCCCACAAAATATCCATGTCCGGCAGTAGTACACAGTGGAGGAGCTAAGAGATTGCACCGACGGGTTCAGCATTCAGTACTTAAATCAGCAAATGTTGAACGAAAAGGGCTAGGAATTACAAGAGTGAGTAAAATTCCAAGTAATATTTGTATTAGATTTTATGTGATAATATTAGTAAAGTAGTCCTGTTATTGTTATTTGCAACTTTTATGGAAGAATAGCAGGTAAGTTATTTACACAATTTGGTATTCACAATTTTATTTATTTCAATTTGAAGCTAGAGGACAGTGTTGGGCATAATTCGAATACATTTTTATTCATTATGCCAAGATTTTTTTTAATTGATAGTTTCATATATAATGACTCATTCAATTCATTACTCAATAATCATTATTATTTATCATTTTAAGAAATAATTTTATTACCCCTTTTTTGGGAGGTAAACATATTTGGGCGCAAACATATATTGTAAGTGTAAAATTTTACAAGTGTACGAATTCTGTTAGTTTGACTAAAGAAACTTTGCCAACAGGAGGGCTCCGATTTGATTGATCCCATTTTTCTTTCAAAAATAATAGAGCGTCTACATCAATGGCACCATCTCTTGTTTACCGTTTAACTCAGTCACATTTAAAAATAAAAACTTTAGTTTTCTTTCACCAGCAGATTTTTGAGACCAGACTAATTTTTCAGTAAATTAAAAAAAAAAATCTCATTTTACTTTTTAATTTCTCTTACTGCAGGGAATAGGAAGTATTGTGATCAAAGTCAAATTTTCTATATCAAGTTCTCATCAGAAATATACGTTTTGAAGTCCCCTGGAGTCCGAAGCAGTGGTTTTTAGCAATTGCTCTGAGTCTGTCAGTCTGTGTGTTTTTTTGTTTTCTTAATCTAAATAACATCATTTCCACTCATCTAAGTACTATGAAGTGTGTGTGTGTGTGTGTGTGTGTGTGTGTGTGTGTATGTGTAATGTGAGAGAATGAGTGGGTTTTTTCCTGAAGGAAGTAACCCCAACATCAGGGTACATTTACAGATGCATGCTCCATTTAAATATTACATTTATCTATAATAAAATATAAATAATCAAAATTAAAATAAAAGATTTACAAAAAAGGAGCAGTAGTATCTGTCCCAGCTCTTGTTCCATTTGTGAATTATATATACAGGGTATCCCAAGGTATATGGATAACGAATTTTTATCAGAAACTAAGATAGCTAGAAAAAACTAAAAAATACGTGTCCCCGTAGTTTTTTGTTAGAAATCCAAATTTAATTTGCAAATTTGTTTTGGTGCTTCGAGAAGCGAGATACAGGCACCAACTTCATTTTTTCAAATGGGGAGGTGTGGTTTTTATTTAAGAAATAGATTCCTCTATTTTTTGTAAGAAAAATTTACTTGAACGGTTTTTTTCTTTGAGCGATATTTTACCAGTTATAAATGAAAACATGATTCTTATAAGAAATTTCAAAATGATATTATAACGGTTTTTTTGATTGAATAAGAAGAAAAGTACTATTTTATTATAAATTTTACTCCTCATTAATTACAGATCTTGCTCGAACTGGCCTCCACCATTAGAGATGTATTTCTTTGGTCGTAAGGTACAATTGGCAGGAAAAAGCATGTGTATGGATCTCAAATAGTTGGGGCCAGTTCGAGCAAGATCAGTACTTAATGTGGAGTAAAATTTATAATAAAATAGTACTTTTCTTCTTATTCAATCAAAAAACTGTTATAATATCATTTTGAAATTTCTTATAGGAATCATGTTTTCATTCATAACTTGTAAAATATCGCTCACAGAAAAAAAAAAACCGTTCAAGTAAATTT
>JAAEAF010006320.1:0-16569 GCA_011037195.1 Triatoma infestans | reverse complement strand
CTAAACAAAAGACGAATTAAACAAACTTCTCTCGAGACTACTTGAAAACAAAAGAGTTATCTACAACACTATTATAATACCCCTTTGGACATACGAGGTTTGGGGTTCAACCAAGCATTCCAAGTCCTATCGCATTCAATCTTTATATTTCTATCCAAACCACTCAGAAGTATTTCCAATGCTATGTTCTATGTTTTAAACAACTCTTCACACTGACCAAAAAATCCCTTTAATCATCAGCTTAAAACGCTTTATAAAAAATTCCATGACTCTACATCCAACCATCCAACCCCTTAGTCCAAAAACTCTCTTCCCTTACTATCCTAAACAACCCTCCCAAGGGACTAAACAAGTTGTTCACGCTCTATATATGTCACTTTATCATTTTATTCACTTATTATACTAACCGCATAGTTGAGTTGTGAATTTCTTAATAATAATAGAAACTAATAGTAAAAGGCAGTTGTGTGAACATTTCACCAAAGTGTTCTGCGCCTCCCTTTGGAATATACTACGCATCTCCTAGTAGAAAATAGATCTCAGTGAAATCGTTTTTCCATCCACTTTCTTTAGACATCCAATATTTTTAAGCCTTCAGTGAAAAAAATGTCTTTTTAAAAAAAAATTAAAAAAAAAAAATGGAAAAAATGCCACTACAACAACTAATAGAAATAAATCATTGTTAATTAGTTTTTATCCTTCAATGTTTAACAAGCACAGACAGTTTTTTAATTCCAAGTTCTGCCGCTCAGCGGTAACAAAATGTTTTATACATTAAGTTGATGAAACAGTGAGACTAGCAGCACATAGAGAGCCACAGAGAGAAGAACAAGAACCAAGTGTGTGAGAGAGAGAGAAAGATAAAAAAGAAAAACAGAAGAAAATTTGTGAGACTAGCTGCCATGTATCTTTATAAATAATTAATAGGTAAGCTTTACCTTTTCTTTTTATTGCAATTTTACTTTCTACTGTAGATGAAAGAAGAAGGAAGAAGAAGAAAAAAAACAATGATAAAAGAAGAACTAGGCGACATACTTCATTTACAGTTTTATTTGTTAGCAGAACTGGCGATGATGGTACTGAATGTATGAGGTGTTTCTAAGACTGGCCTGGTGATTGAATGTGACATAAACTAGCGAGATTTGCTGATGATGCAGTCGATGCTGAACAAACAAACACACATCTCTCTTTCCACATATAGTCCGACAACAGATAGCAACTCGGCCGAGCTGTTCATCACTTGTACCACTACTAGATATATATAGTTTTATTTAATGATTTCGTTCAATAGTCTGTTGATATCCTTATATGGGATGGACGGTGCAAGAATTAAAAGCTCTTCTAAGGCTATTATTATCTCCCAGACAGCTCAATATTGTTGAATATTCAATAAAATAAAAGTCAATATAATATCAATAAGTTTATATAGGCCTAATACGTAAAACAATTATATCAAATACTAATTCTCCACAATTATAATCATCATACAATCTACCACACAAACACACTGGAACCAACCGTAGAAGATATTTATATTTCTTTCACATATAGCGATCATATTAATTTCACACTTCAAACTCAACATTCAATCAGATTACAAATTTTCATAGATTTTTGAGTAATCAACAAATGAAATGCCTCTTAACGATTAATGAATATTTAATTGTAAATATTTTAATAAAAATACAAAAAGTAAAAGGAGCTATTACTTTTTCTCACAAGTAAAGAAATATAATATTATTCAACTCTCACTGGCAAGAAAAGATAAAAAGCAGATATTCCTAGCCTTTTCATTAAAGATTGTTGAAGAATATTTGTCGGTCAGAGAAAAAAAAAAACAGCCAAAAGAAACTATACAGACACACACATACACACGCAGAAACAAAAGCATCAGCATTTATTTCATATCATAAGAAAAATTGATTAATTCTTAATCAAATAGCAAATGTATTAAATTAATAATATAAATATAAGTTAATCTAAAGTTTCTAGGAGTACTTACATATCTGTCAGATTTTAATTGACATTATGAGTCAAAATGTTCACCTTGTTGCAGTGATGCATATTGAGCAGATTGGCCTTAGTCATACCATATAATATTTAAAAAGTTGAACATCCAACATTAATTATATATATATATAATATTATGGTGTGTGATATGAAAACAGAATTTATTATATGTTCGTCATCACCAAATACAGGAAATATAATCAAATTCATTTATAATTTCTGAGAATGGTAGCAGCTTGTCTTTTGAAAATTTAATAAAAAATCTGGTGTGAAACACTCACACAACTTTCTCTTACTCCAGTTCTCAAAATTATAACAAACAAATTTTATAGTTTTTGCACCAAATTTAATGAAATTTGTCGAAAACTGTAAAAACTATTCATTAAAGGCGCACTTCCGGTTTACTGATTTCCTTCAAACTCGGAATTTTGGCCATCTATTTATTTCTAATTAATTTCATTCGGATGATAGAGTCGTATAATCAAGTATGATACCACTTTAGAGGAAGCTGTAACCCTACCCCTCTCCTAAAAGTGCCCTTAAATGAATTTTTCCAGAGAAATCTTTTATATAAAAGTTGTAGATCTTTGTATGTTTAGTTTATATGTGTAGTTTCAAGAAAATCGTCGGGGCCATTTTTGAGAAAATCGCGAAAAAGTGAAAAAATCATTTAGTAAAGTGTTAAAACAAAAGCACTTCCGGTTATCCGATTTTCCTCAAATTCGGAATTTCAAAACATATTTAATTCTAATTAACATTATTTAAATGAGCGAATTGTGTAATAAACTGAAATAGCACTTTAGAGGTTAACCTAACCCCACCCCTCCCCCAAAAGTGCCCTTAAATGAATTTTCCGAAAGAAATGTTTTAGATAAAAGTTGTAGCCCTTTGTATATGTAAATGATTTTGAAAGTTTAAAGAAAATCGTTGGAGCCATTTTTGAGAAAAACACAAAAAAGTAAAAAAACCAACTGGTGAAGTGGTACTTCCGGTTGAGGAATTTTGACAGATAACGCACAGTCAGATCGCATGGTGATACCTAAACGGAATATCAAGTTTCAGCTTTCTACGGTTTTTCGTTTTTTAAGGTATGCTGTTCACATACATACACACACACACACACACACACACACACACACACACATTTCCTAAAAACCACTTTTTTGGACTCAGGGGACGTCAAAACGGATATTTCCGGTGAAAACTCAATATCGAAAATTTGACACGATTACAATACTTCCTCTTACTAGGAGTAAGAGGAAGTAAAAAGAAAAAAGAAGAATAAAGTAACAATAGTATTTGTAATAAAGAAAAAAAATAAAAATAAAAGGTATAAAAATAACCTGAATAGTAAAGGACACAAAGAATAACTTAATCAAAATTCCATAATTAAATTATACCTATATTGCCAGGCGTGTCTCGCAAAATTAATAATCCCAATGCAGTTTTTGCCATTGAGGAACAACCAATTGAAGTTTTTGCCAATTGGGGATCTAGTTAGTTTGTCGCAACCAACATAAAGCAAACATAACTCGGAGAGAATGGAACCCTCAGAAAAAAAAAAAAATCAGTAAATATAAACAATTTCAATTTTTTAAATTTTCAAATGTTTGAACAGATATTGGCCGACTTTTTAAGTGGCCAATTCGCCACAAAAATCTCCCACTTCGAACGATGGTTCCCAAGAATACATTTCCAAAATATGACGAATATTTTAAATTTTATGTTTATCAGAATTTCCGGTTGGCATTGCCTTCCTCGCACAACATTCATGCATATGCACCTTGCGGTTTCAACGTATCGAAATGTATAATGTCGTAGTTGAACAAAAACCCGCCTTAAATTAATTAATCCAGTAAAATGTTATATATAAAAATGATACATATTACAGCTCACTCCCGTGTTTGGGCAGTAGTTTTCTGTAACGAGAGAATACAATTTGGATGCCAATAGGGCACTGAGAAGGCTCCGATCGGAGATATGGAGATAACAGGCTTCAAGGCTAAAGCCCCCATTGCTTTGCGGTTCCCATCATAAACAATAATAATAACAACTTTATTTCAATTTAAACAGCATTTTGCTTTGGGAAATATGTTCTGAAAATAACCAAGACAATATTCATCAATACTCATATTTATCTATTTCATACAACTGATATCATCAAATGCTTTAAGCGGTAAATTCTTTATTATACAAGTAGTGTAAGTCAGTTTACAACTAAACAAACAAATCTTATAATTCAAAACAACTTTCGTTTCATATTTACTAACAACAACATTCTTTGACCTATTTGCCAATCATTAGTAAGCGTTAGTATTTTTAAATTTAAAAAAACATTTTGACAGAAAAAAAAACAGAGTGTCATATCGGCGGTATAAAGTTCAGTTTAACCCTTGCTATATAATAATTACTTTTCATTACTTTGCTAAAATATTTTGTTTGAAAAAAATCGCTTAATGAACGACCTTACTGAATGTTTTTTGCAATTTTCTCTTAAACTTCGTGAGTTATAACTTATATACATCTTAAACATATCTTTTTTATTTAAAAAATTAAACATTTTTTAACGACAGTATTATTTTACTGATTTTTATTTTAGTTTTAATTTATCTGTAACAATGTTCATTAAACTTTATTCACTTAATTCACTACTAAGTTTTAACACTTTTATAAGTAACATTTTTTAAAATAATGCCATTTATTAAAATATTATACAAAAATTACAATACTTAAATCAGCCATAATTGAGGCCACATTTCTTTTATTTAAATTTGTTAATTGTGAATTGACAAAACATTTCACTAGTTGTATGGAAACAGTAAATATACTATTTAATGTTATTTCATATTTTGCATTCATGTTGTACATTTCTTAGAATAATTATGTAGCAGCAATGTGATATTTAATTATGAAATATTAAATTACGAATATGTGATCAGGCTTAATAATGTTGAGCCTTAAAAGTGTTGAAATGTATGTATATATTTATGCAGTATATATTTATGTATTTTGCAATCAGTTTAGTATGTTCTACAAGTACATTTCTCACAATAAACTAGAAACTCTATTGCTTAAACAATGCAATAATTTAAATTCTTTACGAACCTCAGACAAAGTGGGAATGAATTAAGGAGATAATTTTCAATAAATTCAAAAACCAATAAATCACAACATTCAAATAAAATGGTATTTTTCTTTTGAAAATACTTCTAGATGCCGTAATTAAGAATCTAATTTTCATTTCTTAGATAAGAGGATTATTTTAAAATTATTTTATTACGAGGTGCTGCGCTAATCTAGCGGTTAGAATTGTGGAGTGTTAGTTGAGATCTATATAGATTCGATTAATTGGAATAGCACGTCAGAGGAAAATATTACCTTATCCCCCCTCCAAAAGCCTACTTAAATGAATTTTCCCGGAGAAATGTTTCAAATAAAAGTTGATAAATAAATAAAAGGTAAATACAAGAAATTATTAAAATCTTGTAAAGCAAGCTATTTTGAAAACATTAAATAATCAATCAGGAATGTAAAAAACCCCGTTGAGCTCTGGACTACTGTCAATAAATTTAAGAAGCGACCATTCTTTGTCTGTCCTATAAATTTAAATGCATGGGAAGAATTTTTTACGTCCGTTTATCCAGCCTCTAGTAATGTAACATATTTTAGCCCTTATAACCCGGACTTCGATTATTACACTTCGATATTACACTCATGAATTATACTATTCTCTTTCTCTAGGTGTAAAAATGAAAAGGCTGCAGGATTAGACTTGATTTCTAATGAATGCTTAAAGTCACTAACGCCGGAATGGACGCATTACTTGTTAAATCTGTTTAATAGGATCTGGACAGCGTGGGGGAAAATTAAGCTGAATTTGATTTTTAAAAATGGAGATCCCTCTGATCCACTTAATTACAGGGGCATCGCACTTTTTAATTCAACTATTAAATTGTTTACTAAGATTATATACCATAGGTTAGTAAAATGGGCGGAAAATCGTAACTTGATACCTGAGGAGCAGTTTGGCTTTAGAGCTGGTAGAGGGTGCAGAGATAGCGTTTTTTCTCTAATTTCAATTATTAACATCCATCTTAGATTAAAACGACGTAAGGTGTTCACCACTTTCGTGGACTTCAAAAGAGCTTTCGACTCTATTAATCACTCCCTACTGTGGCAAAAATTGCATAAGCTTGGAATCAGTTAAAAATGTTAAGAATTATAATGAATTTATATAAAATTTCTTCCTTTGTCATTAATCAAAATAATGAAACTTCTTCTGAAATTCCTATCACTGAAGGTGCACTTCAAGGAGAAGTTTTGAGTCCGCTCCTATTCTCACTTTTTATTTCAAATATTGTAAGTTTCTTCAAAGAACATGGTGTACAGGGTATTAATATAAATAAGGAAAAAGATCTTATCATGTTGCTATATGCGGACGACATTGCTATTTTGGCTTCAACATGGCACCAAACTCAAATTAATTTAAACATATTACATAAATATTGTTCAGAAAATGGCTTAACAGTTAATGCCAATAAAACGAAAATACTTCCTTTTCAAAAAGGTGGGTTAATGTCTAAACTGAAGCCTTTTAAATTAGATAAATCGGAAATTAGTGTTGTTGGTAATTTTAATTATCTTGGTGTGCCTTTTTATAAATCTGGACAATTTTATAGAGCTGAAAACTATTTTGTGTCTAAAAGTAATGCAGCCAATTCGGTCGTTATGAATTTATTAAGAGCTTGTAAGTTTGATTCCTGGAAAGCTAACTGTTATCTATTTGACTCGTTGGCTCAAAGTACATGATTGTATATGGCTGAAATTTGGGCTTGTCAGTATACGCATATCCTGGAACGCGGGCAGCTGGGTTTTATAATGAGATTGCTCCAACTTCCTTTAAATACGCCAGATAATTAAGAATATAATTTTCATTTCTTAGATAAGAGGGTTATTTTAAAATTATTTTATTACGAGCTGCTGCGGCTACAATCTAGCGGTTAGAATTGTGGAGTGTTAGTTGAGATGTATAGCACTTCAGAGGAAAATATAACCTTATCCTTCCCCCAAAAGCCTACTTAAATGAATTTTCCTGGAGAAATGTTTCAAATAAAAGTTGAGTCCTTCATATGTGTAGTTGATATACTAAGTCTAAAGAAAATTGTTGGAACCGTTTTCGAAAAAAATTGCAGAAAGGAAAAACTGTTCAGTAAAAACTCACTTTCGGTCAATCAATTTTCTTCAAGCATAGAATTTTGGCAACACATTTAATTTTAATTAATATTTATTTGGATGATAGAATTATAATAAAGTAAGTAGCACTTTAGAGCTAGGAAAAAACAAAAACCCCACCCGTTCCCAAATGCCCACTTAAATTAATTTTCCCGGAGTAATGTTTCAATTAAAGCTCTTTATATGTGTAGTTGGTATGCTAAGTTTAAATAAAAATTTACTTTTTATGAAATTGATAATCTTTAAACATGAGGATTATGAATATGACTTAAAATGTTTATATAAAAGTAAAGTAATGCCTATTTTTTTAGGCGGGTTTAACGTCCAACTATCAAATTAGGTATATATATATATATATATATTATATATATATAACCAAATTAGATATATATATATATTTAATGCATTTGATATTTATTGCTAATAGACACACATTTCAAAAAACAATGTTAATTAATTATGTGTATGTCTTCTAGTTATAATAACGTCTTAAACACGTCATCATATGCACATATTCCGATGCAAGCTGTCGATGAAGACCTGTCAGCAAATTTATTCGGTGATCTTTGGCACACTGAGCGTTAATTTGGAAAGTTGCCAGTGTCACTTTAACTTTGGGTTACCAACCGATGAAACATATTTGAGTTTCTCAAAATTTGTTTATCTTTTTTCTTTGTTCATCCTACCACAGCACCCAATTATTATTTACTCTTTCCCCTGCACCCGAGGTTAATACCGCTCCCAAGGATCTTACCAGCATTCCCTAGGGATGGTATTCCCCACCTTGGAAGCCGCTCTAGCTCATTTCCACAAACTCCTTTTAGGTCGTAGACATTTGGTTTAGCAAGCACTTTCTTTCCTTATCTTTGCGTGAAATGTGAAATTAAAATTGAATATTGGGTTTTATATTTATTCAAAATAATGTCCAACCCTGCATGTACCTTATCCCATTGAGAAACAATATGTCAGAGCATAAATATCAAATTCCGAATTCGTGAATTTTAAAACAGCATTTGATTTCTTACCATTGTGAAAGTTACTTAGGAAATGGTGCAAAACGCGAAACACATGATCTGTAGAAGAGAAATCTGAGGAATTCAAAGCAGAATTTCAGAAGCTGGCCTCATTTAATTTTTGGAGAATCAGAATTAGTAATGGTGTCCAGCGTTGTCAGCTAGCAAAATTGGGCCTCTTTCATAAAAACCGAATGTTTTTGAGTAAGTTTACGATGAAACTGGTACAATTGATCGCAAAAGAAAGCGATAGAAACAGACTAGTCTTGCTGCAAGAAACAATAGTGAATTATACCGTCATAGATCAGCATAGCATCATCAATACTTTCTAAGAATGTTTTGTCCCATGGTAAGGACCGGGGCTTCACATGCTTTCAGCTGCAATCAAGTAACTTCAGTTATCATAAAGCCTGCCTTCTAATTCTCAATAAGCTCATGCGGGTTTCTCAACCTAGTTTTTGTAACTTTTGTACCTTGCAAGTTCTCTGTTTGTCTGATGAAGATATGCTCCTACTAGACCTTTCAGTTGCTCTTCATTTACCTTTAAGACAGGTTTTCCGCTTGGTTCGTTTTCTAGGCTGTATCTGATGAACAAAAAATGGGAACCAACCATAATTGATCGATGCAATAATTGCATTCTTTCCCCTTATTGAAGTCAAAAGCCTTACAATAAAAAGTCAAAAGCCTTACACAATCAAAACAGCCCAAGGTCAAAAGTTACACAGTCAAAAGCCAAACTCCAATACGAAACTTCACTCCAATATTACACTCTTCACTTTTGGAATACTTTTGCAAACTGATTTCCAGATAGAAATTTTTAGAGTCGACTCATCCCAGATTTCATTTAATATATCAATTTCTGTATCAGCCATGATAATTCCTTCTCTGCGTACTAAATTTTCCAGACCATGCCCAGAAAAAAACAATCCAGACCATTTTGGAACATCTGCCTGCATGGTTGATCATTGCCAACGTCTATCATGTTTTAAAGCGTCATTAGATTTCTTCCAAAACTCGTGTTCTCTTGTTCTGATTTATTAGCTCAAATTTCTCTCATCTTTCCAGGAATAGAGAAAACCCAATGGACCTTTAAAAAGCAGAATGTGTCAAACAACCGTCAAACATGGAAGGGCTCCAAAATGATATAGGATTGTTTTTCTTGGCTTGGTGTAGGAAATTTAGTACGTACCGCAGGAATTATGGCCGTTGTTAAATAAACTATTACTTCAAATGAAAATTGGAGATGTCAACGCTAAAAATAGATTACTATGGGGAAGGGGCCCTGCAACAATACAACAAACAAAGCGTACTGCGTAAAAACGACACAGTTTTTACAAGACTGTGATTGCCCGAGGTGAACAAGCTGTGCATTATAGGTGATACAATGGCCTTCACAAAGAGCGTATATAAATCCCATTGAAAATTTTGTGGAGCTTATTGAATTCAAAATTACATAGAGAAACTTCATTATAAACAATATTTTTGACAGGAATTGCAATTAAAGTTGTGATGTAACATTGCCTCCAGAGCAGTCTCCAAGCAATTTTGCAACAGGAAAGTCAAACAATCGAAGAATAGGGAACTGGAAAAACACTGGAGAGACACGCAAGGTTGTCTCCAGGCTAAGAGATTTATAAAAGGTATAAGACAGGAGACTTTGTATCTTCTCTCCCTGAGTATGATACAATTGAGAGAGTCATGGTAGCTGTATTGAATCGACGCTCTTGAATAGTCAGATATTTACACTAAATAGACAGGACGTCTAATCCTTGAGTCTGAATTGTGATGTGGGAGTCAGGGAAACTGTGCATCATTACCTAGGTTATTGACCCCGTGTCAGTGATACGAGATTCTGCATATTTGGGAAGGCAACATTCTCCAGGAAACTGAGTACATATAATATAATGTAGTCATACCGGTAGATGCTAGGGTTTATTTCATAGGAGTGATTTTTTGTTTTGTTTTTATTTATTTTGAGATGGGATAAGAACCCTATTGGCTTAAGTTCCGCGCCATCGGGCACCCATTTTAATAATAATAATATTTTATTTATTTATTTGCTCACAATTTACATTTTAGCAGAGCTCGATCTTCTAAAATACAATAATAATTAAAGCTTTCCCTATTCATGTACACACTTTGTATACATATTTAGACATGCATATATTTTAAGGAAACGTAATTCAATTCAGTAAATATAAAGAAACCAAAGATAATTGCTCGTTAAAGAACTTATCCTTAACACTGTTCTTATTGTAAATACGCAGTAAATATTGTAAACACAATAAATATTTTTTTAAACAAAATTATTTAATATATTTCTAATAAGATTATTAAGAACATCTTCATTATTATGAGAGTCATTCAATAAATAACGAGACAAATCGCTGTAGCTCAGAAACGGTTTGTTTAATCAATACAATAGTTTCAGTGCGTCAAGTTGGCATCCTTGTCCTTAGTTTCTCATCAGCTGTTCGAGAATATTTGGTAAGCATAACCTCAAATGTATTCAGTTTACAATGGCGAGTCCGCTCGAGCATTGCAGCTCGAAAGAACAACGCTTAGTGGTTAGATTTTTAGTCGCAGAGGGTATCAAAGGTAGTAAAATCCACGAAAGAATGTTGAAAGTGTACGGGAATAATTGTTTGAACCGTCCGAACGTTTACAAATGGGTAGAACAGTTTAAAAGCGGTCGTGTAAGTGTCTGTGACGAGCAACGAAGTGGGCAACCGGTTGAAGTTGCAACTTCCTCCCTCGAATCTCACATTAATGCTGGTAATTCAGGACAACAGGCGTATTACTGTTGAAATGATAGCTGAAGAAGTGTACGCGTGTGTTGGAACTGTCCATAACATTATTCAGAATAAGCCACAGTACAAGAAAACTTGTGCGAGATGGGTTCCAAGACAACTTACAGGCGCCCACAAAGAAACCAGGTTTCAGATCAGTCAACAGTTGAAAGAACGATGATTGAACAAGAATTTTACGCCAGAGGCATACACCAATTAAAAGAACGATGGGACAAGTGTAAAAATGTTGCTAGGTATTATGTTGAAAAGTAGCCAAAGTTTTTATTGATTAAATAAATCGTTTTTGAGCTACAGCAATTTGTCTCGTTACTTATTGCATGACCCTCGTATAATAGTTAATATTACAATTAATATAATATGGTCTGATTGGGTGGTATAGCGGGGCAAGTAAACATAATGTGCAAAATATTTTCATTTTCGTTAAGGTTATATAATTTGCATTCACATTAATAAAATTCAAATTATATAACAACAATTTTTATTTATTTATTTATTTGCTCACAATTTACATTTTAGCAGCGTTCGATCTTCTACAATACCATCATATCTCTTTTCCGCCGGTACGAATATTTGGGGCCTGTTCCCGTCAGCCAACACAATCTCTTTAATTTGAAAGATCTATGTTACTATAAGAAAGCAAATAAATAAAAAGCGCTTCTAAAATGCCAATTCAAATCCATCTAATATGGAGGTTATCCTCACTTCCACTCTTGGGAGTCTTACTTCCACTTTTTTGAGGGGTGGGAATAACATATGTACTAGGGTATATATTTTTATGGTTATTCCTAGCATATGGTATAAATTTCTGGGATAATTCCTTATGTGCTGCAAGATCGGACATTATTCAGAATGCAATAAGAATTTTATTCTGAATTTCTGGTTATCTCTGGTTCTGAATTTCTGGAACTTGTGTTAAGGAGCCTCTAGAATACAAGGTTCGCCCTCCTTATATCTATTCCGTCTCGCAGTCTTCATATTTAATTACAAACTCAGTTCACAATGTTTGTGGAAGACCCATAGTCACAGTAATAACAAAAAAAAATCAGTACTTGTTACCAGAGCCACTCTGGGACTTTTGGGTGACATTATGGAATCCAAAATACTTAATACCTTATCTTCTGCTATCCAAGAGGAAACTGAATTCAGGCTGATCAGAAACAAGCTGAATAACTACTATTTTTGTTCAGTCGATGAGTTTTGATCATTATGGCCTCAACATTTTTTTTTTTTTTGTTCTATTTATTTGTAATGAGCATAAAACTTAACCACTATATAACTAATTAAAATTTAAATTGAATGTTAGATTGAGGAAAAATAAAATAAATAAATAAATTTATATATAAACTGAGCGATTCAACTTGTCTTTATTGTTCGTCCACTTTTGTCATTTTTTTAAATTTTCTACTTATGAATTGGAATTCATTAATTAATATTTTTATTATCCTGCATCATTGAAGTAAAAAAAACGACAATAAATTAAAAATTCAGCAATTAATTTAATATTTCTTAGAAAAACTCAAGGATTTTAATGTTTATATAATAGTGCATGTAATAATTGGTATACATCCTCACGAGGTTTATTATCTATATTTAGACAATAAACACTAGGTCTGGATTTTTTATGGTTTTGTAAAAATACGTTCAAAAACTGTGGATATTTACTTTGTTTTTTTTTTTTTGAGTCCTGGGTCCTAAAATCTGTAAGGAACCTAATCGCATGTAGCTTATTCTACAAAATTCCCAAAACCTATCTCCATCTTGATTTAGCATTGCATTACATTCGCGCTTTTTATCATTCTTCTTTTTTGCTTACCTCCTAGATATACTTTTTTGCTTACCTCCTGATACTTCTTTGGATTACCTCCTGCATATGCTTCCCTGATGATACTTCATACATTTTTTTGATAACCTGCAATCTTTTTTTTTTCTCATGAGGTACTCCAATCATTAGCTGTCTATACATTTACATAAGAAGATAAGGTGACCTCTTGTTATACTAAGGCAATTCCATACTTTTCATTTCATCGAAGTCACACATAACGTTTTCTCATAATGCGTTTAATATGTGCCTTGTATGTTTCATTCAAATATGTCCTAGCAGACGTGCATATGTTTTCTTAAACAACTAACTCATTCATAAGTGTAATTGATAACTGGATTTATTAGAGTTTTGCAGAGTCAAAAATTAGTGCACCAACTTAAGAGGCGTTCTTTGACTTGAATCTATCTATCTCCGTGGCTCAACAACCCTATAGTGGGTCCTGGCCTCCTCTAGTAATTTGTGATATTCGTCGCGGTTTTGTGCTGCCGCTCTCCAATTAGAAACCCCCAGTAGGCTTCTTGCATCGTTGGCTACTCCATCTTGCCATCTTAGTTTGGGTCTACCAACCTTCCTGCTCTGACCCATCTCTCCGTTCAATAGTCTTGGGATGGGGATCTGTCTCTCCCAGCGGGCTACATGTCCTGCCCAGCTAAGCCGACTAAGTTTTATTATCCGCCCAACATCTGCTTCCCCAAACAGCTCATATACCTCCTGATTCTTTCTTATCCTCCATCTGCCTTCCTCCCTTACGGGTCCAAGGATTCTTCTAAGAATTTTCCTTTCGAAGACAAGAAGGTTACGCTCACTTGCTTTTGGGAGGGTCCATGTTTGGGATGCGTACGTGAGGACTGGGCGGATTAGTGTTTTGTACAGCCTGAACTTCGACTTTCTTGATACTAGGCTGCTTTTAAAAAATTTTACCAGGCCGAAATAGCACCTATTGGCAGTCATGATTCTCCTTTTTATCTCTTGGTTAATTTCGTTGAAGGAATTGACTTGAGAACCAAGGTAAATGAACTCATTGACTCTTTTGAAAGAGGATGCTCCTATCTGGATACTTTCTCCCACGGGAGCTCCACCACTCCCAACATACATATATTTCGTTTTTTGTTCATTTACCTCTAGGCCCATAGCGGATGCGGCGTTTTTCAGGGCAAGGAAGGCGTCCTTCATTGCAGGGAGAGACCTTGCTATGATATCCAGGTCATCCGCGTAGGCCAGCAATTGAACGGTTTTGTTGCAGATAGTACCCATGGTCTGAATTTGGGAATCTCTTATAACTTTTTCTAGAGCAAGGTTGAAAAGGAGACATGCGAGAGCATCTCCTTGTCTAAGTCCTTTACTCGTTCCAAACTCAGGGGACACATCTGACTACACCTGTACCACGCAAGAAACTGCTGACATTGTCATTTTAACCATCCTGACAAGCTTAGATGGTATGCCCATTTCCTCCATAGCTTGGTACAGTTTTGGGCGGAGAACACTATCGTATGCACTCTTAAAGTCGATGAATAGCTGGTGCGTAGGGATTTTGTATTCAAGCCCTTTTTCCATAATAATACGGAGAGAGAATATCTGATCCATAGTGGACATTCCTTTTTTGAAACCTGTCTGATATCGTCCAATCTCTTTATTCGCAAAAGGGGTTAGCTTATCGAAGAGGATGTTGGAGAGGATTTTATATGCGCAAGATAAGAGAGATATGCCTCTGTAGTTTGAACACTCCAATTGGTCGCCTTTCTTGTATACTGGGCATATGATTGCGCTGCCCCACTGGAGGGGCATTTTCTCACTGATCCAAATACTCATGATGAGATTGTGGATGGCCTCGTGGAGTGTGTCCCCTCCTTGTTTAAACAATTCTGCTGGTAAACCATCGATTCCAGGGGCTTTATTATTTTTCATTTTATTGATTGCGTTAATCACATCGTCGAGGTCAGGGGGTTCAATGTCTTCCTCCCGTGATCCAGCTGAGAGGCCCTCCGATTCCTCTTGCCTCCCAATCTGACTGTTTAGCAGCTCTTCGAAGTAGCGTGCCCATCTCTTTAAGATATCCTCCCTATTACTCATCAGCTTTCCATCTTCTTTTTTACATGCAGTTACTCGAGGTTTAAAGGGAGCTCGACCTTTATTAACCTTCTGATAGAATAGTCTATTTGCGTTTATATTTCTAAGGTTCTCAATCTCCTCCAACTCCTTATTTTCCCATAACCTCTTTTTATTTCTATGGATTTTTTCTCCTCCTTCCTTTTCAGCCTGTACTCCTCTGTAGCTCTTCTGGTGTATTTTTTGTTTATCATGTTAGTGTAAGCCTGATTTTTTAAGTCAGTGGCTATCCTGCATTGGTCATCAAACCACGGTGACCTAACCGTACGTTCCACTAATCCCAGCGTCTCCTCCGCCGTTTTTTTCAACGCTCGCTGGTAGCTGTCCCATGTACTTTCTATGGTATCATCGGTTCCTCTCATGTTCTCAGCCAGGTTAGTCTCTAGTTGGTTTCGATATGAGCGAGTACATCTTCATTTTTTAGCTTGCTTACATCAAATCGAGTTACTTTCCTTGCTTGTGTTCTTTTAGCTCGAGATATCCTTGCTCTTAAGTTGGCTATGGAGAGGTAATGATCCGAATCCACGTTGGCTCCCCTGAAAGTTCTTGTACTCATCAAGTTAGACCTATGGCGTGCACTTATCAGAACATGGTCGATTTGATTGCACGTACTCCCATCTGGTGATTTCCAAGTTGCCTTATGAATTCTTTTACCAGGGAACAGAGTGCTTCCAATGACTAGGCCACGGGACGCTGCAAGACTGATCAATCTGAGCCCATTGTCATTACTTTCTTCATGGAGACTATGCATCCCGATAGTGGGCTTATGGCATTCCTCTCTCCCAATTTGGGCATTAAAATCACCAAGAATAATTTTTATATCACTTTTCGGGCAATTATCAAATGACCTTTCTAACTTGTCATAGAACTCGTCCTTTTCATCATCACTAGCAGCTTCAGTTGGGGCATGACAGCTTATCAAGCTGTAATTAAAGAACTTTCCTTTGATGCGTAATCTACAGATGCGTGGGTTTACAGGGTGAAATCCAATAACCAGCTCTCTCAATTTTCCCCTCACAACAAAACCTGTTCCAAAAAAATGTCCCTTTCCTGGCAGCTATAATAGACGGTGTGATGCCTTTTTTCAAGGACTCCTTCACCAGTCCAACGAATTTCTTGGATTGCGGTTAAGTCTATACTGTATTTGTCAATTTGGTCAAGAAGAGCTTGAAGCCCTCCTAGTCGGTATAGTGATAAAACATTCCAGAATCCTATTTTGATATCCATTTGACGTTTCCTGGGTCTATTTCCGTTAATCTGTCCGGCATTATTATTATTATTTCTTAGAGGTTTCGTAATCCGATTTTTTAAGGAGTGTGGGGGATTAGCCCACGACTCCCGAGTCTGGTGGAGGGGCTGCCTCCTCAGAGCTTCCAGACTTGCTCCCCGAACCTGGGAGGTATCCTAGGGAAGGTAGCCCTAGGTTGTGTACTGAATATGCCTTTGTGGTTTATGTGGGGTGCATGTAGTGTAAATGTAGTCTGTATTATGAGTGTCTGTGGCTATTGTAGAAATAGGAGAGTATAGCATAGGATAATAAAGGGATAGGAAATTAGGGCATGGGATTGATGGAACT
>JAAEAF010006319.1:0-13535 GCA_011037195.1 Triatoma infestans | reverse complement strand
GAAAAATTTTCTATAGGTTGATCTTTTAGCTTCAATGACATTCCGTTTCAGGACGGCCGACTTCTTTTTTAGGACGATTCTGTCCTGAGGGTTCCCAGATTCTTCTGCAGTTGCTCTTGCTTGGTCACGTTCCGCCTTCAGTTTTTGGAGGTCTTCATTCCAAAAAGGTGTAAACCTCTTTACTTGTCCTCTCGGGACTGACTTTTGGGCACACGCTATGATAGCACTCATAATCCCTTTAAGTGCAGTATCAACATTTCCTTCAATCATGCTACTATTTAGCAGCTTATTTGACAGCTGGGCATACAGATTCCAGTTCGCTTTCCGTAAATTCCATCTTGTTCGCTTTTTCTTTTTAGAATTTGGCAGGGTTGGGAACCTAAGCTTGAGTAATGAAATTTTGTGACCAAAGCCACCTGGGGCGCATAACAGTTTGTGTTCTAATTTTGAAGCCAAAGCAGGATGAGCTAAAACTACATCAGGGTGCGATAGCGCGCCAGTGTAAGACATGAACGTGGGGGCGTTTGAACTATTTTCTACGAATATTACTGGGTTGGAGTCAATGAAATCTTCTACAATCTGACCGGTTGATTCTGTAGCGGCGTAGCCCCATCGTGTAGAAGGTGCATTTAGATCTCCGCACAATATACATTTCGCATTCCAGCTAGCTTCAAGCCAGTCCAGTTTTGGTTTATTTCTTGGCGGGTTGTACACCATAAAGATGCGTCTGTGCTGATCTTTCTTCCAGACCTCAATCTCAGCCATTTCAAGCCTATCGGCGTCATTCATTTCCTTCCTGATGTGGAAAGTCACTGTTAGTGATTGCTTTGCGGCTACAATGATGCCCGAAGAGTGTGTTCTGGACCGAGGAAGGCTATAAGTCTGATAGCCAAAGTTCTGAAAGAAACTCATGTTTTCCGTTGCTGCTCCCGCCTCCACTATACCATAGATGTCTGCATCTGTGTCATGAATAATCTTTTTCAATTCTGTGAATTTGTCACTAGTAAGTCCACCCGCATTCCAGTAAAGAATGCTCAGTATAGTATCGTCAGGGCCTTGAAAAAGGCCGTTTGCATCTAACTTTCTTTGACCTGTTTTTTGCATAAGGTCACTAATGCTTTTTCTTGGGTCGCTTTTAGGCGAAAGTTGTGATCGTTTAGTTCTCTTTATAATAGATATCCAGGGGGCACGTGGTATTCACTATACCGGACGCGATCACAATCACCCCAAGTAGTGGGTGGTGCTATTCAATGTAGTCACTAAACAAGTGCTTACCAGTCAGTTACATTCAGGAGTTAGATACAGCGAGTCTTATACAGCAGTTACACCAGCCAGTCTTACCAGTCAGTTACATTCAGGAGTTACATATTATAACCAGTACTTCTAATTAACGTTAGATGGCTGGAGGAGCCCGACTTATTAGTCCTGTAAGGCATGATTGTGCCGCTAGATGGCACAGTAGCGGCAGCAAAGATTTGGCAATGAAAGTAGGGTAGTTAAGAAAGATTAACGTATGAAGTGGGTACCCTTTTTATCTGAGCTAGCTCGACGAATATGTTGTAATTTCCGTTATATGTAAATACGTATTATAATCATTAACTACCTGTATAAAGATATCGGAATACCTGTGCACAGGCAACACCAGTATGAGATATTGGATGATTTCTAAGAGTTTTAAGACTAGTTACTGTAAATATCCCTGACTCTCTTTCTATTGTAGTTTTCAACACAATTTGTATTGTTTGCACATTTCAGCAAGTTTGAATTGATTGGTTAAATAAAACGTGGCGCGCCAACCTTATCTTTTCTTTATACCTTAAACTCCTTAATATAATTTAAATAATTTCTTTCTTCTAAATAAATTATAGAACCCAAGAATTTTGAAGTTACAATATAGCCAATCTTATGGAGCATAATTTACATGTAGCCAGTCTTACCAGTCACTTACATTGAGGAGTTACATATAGCCAATCTTATACAGCATAATTTACATGCAGCCAGTCTTACCAGTCAGTTACATTCAGGAGTTAGATACAGTCAGTGAAATACAGAAGTTTCACGCAGCCGAGTCTTATACCACGCAACCAAGAAGTTACCAATGTGTCATTTTCAATAAGTGTTCTACAATGTCACTTTGTCCATATATTTATTTATCCTAGTTTAATATTTAGGCTAGCTCGTATTTATGTATTAATATCTATTTAATGATTATAGTAGTTGTTCTTAAAGTGTGTTTAAATTCTGTTTCCTAACTCATTAAGTTATTCTCATATTTCTTAAAAAATCACCTTTTCAAAACCGTTCTCGAACTAAGCTACAATCTAACAATCAACAACCAACCATCTAATCGTTTACATTTGCCTACATTTACTTACATATAATGCACACACAACTGAACGTTATGTTAAACACTTTCAGTTTAAAGAAAAATCGTCAATTTGAATTTGATATGATGGCTAATAAGACGAAATGTTTCATTCCAAATTTTTACCACTTTTTACTCCTCCTATAGTAGGAGTTATTGCGTTGGTGTCAAATTTTCAAAAGTAAGTTTTCTTCCGAAATACATGTTTTGAGACCACCTGAGTTTGAAAAAAATGTTTTAAGCGAATGGCCTGTGTGTGTGTGTGTGTGTGTGTGTGTGTGTGTATGTGAACAAAATATCTCAAAAAAAAAAAAAAAACGCAGAAAGCTCGAACTCGGTATTCCGTTTAGGTACTACCAGCGTATATGATACGAAAATTTCAGGTACAATCTAATCAACCGGAAATGCGACTTATTGAATGCTATAGTTACAGTTTTTCGCGATTTTCTCGATAAACAGCTCAAACGTTTTTCTAAATATTGTATACTATATATACACATAAATACCAATCAATCATATTTGCAACATTTTACCGGGAAATTTGATATTTTTTGTGTCGGGAGGGGGGGGGTTCTGAGATATCATTTTCTTTATGCTTTCCACTAAAGCAGGGGTATCAAACTCACGGCATGCGGTCCTCGACATGTTTTTTTTTGTGGTCCGCCAAAAATTCAATAATAAAATCGACGATGCTTTAAATTAAGAAGCGCAATGAGGCTTGAGTTTGCGATTTAGTAGTAATCAAGCGAACTCAGCTGAGTGCCAAATTCCAGACAAAATGTCTTGGAAAGGTCCAAGAGGTCCTGATAAGGATCAGGTAGTAGAAATTCAAGCCTTATGAAATATATATCCCTCAGCAAATTTACATACAACGAGTCTTATACAGCAGTTACACCAGCCAGCCAGTCTTATCAATCAGCTACCATTCAGGAGTTATGTGATGTGATGGCAAGAAGAAAGAAGATATAATTTTTAAATAATAAATAGATCTAAAAATTGTAACTAGTGGTTCCAGCCAGCCGCTATCTGCAGGTCAAGAACCGCGGCAAAACCCTTTCAAACAGGGGTCAATACACAGTTAAAAGAACCGCCGGCAAAACCTTTCAAACAGGGGTCAATATACAGTCAAGGGAACCGCCGCAACACCTGGCCTGTATTCCTTTCATACAAGGGTCAATGTACACTCAAGAGGCCACCTGGCCACCATCTGTTAACAAGCATCGCCACCCCGGCCAAAAACAGCCTTTGTTAACTACCGAGGTCAATATACTACGAGAGATGTCTTAGTGTGGCACGTACTTACACATCAGCCAATGTGTGAGTGATGCAAATATAAACGTCGCTCCACTGGAGGAGGGGATCAGTTCACAACCAGTACGAGATCAGTATCATCAGTCAGTTAGACAGCAGTTCACGTCAGTTCGAGTTATCAAGCAGTTAAGTTTCACACATCGCGAGCGCGTCCCTATTCAAGGTTTTAAACACTATTTCTTTAATATTTATTAATCATTTCATAATTCTTATATTCATTTACAATTGTGCATCTTAGTTTATCTACTTCAAACACTTTAAATTATTTGTTAAAATATAGTTTATTTTCTTAAATCAGTAGTACGTATTTCGAATAACAATTCTCTAAAACTCTCTACTAACAACACTTACTCCTCAATTCAACTCCTGATACCAAGACATCTGGTGGCAGCGGTGGGATCCGATCAGTGATTCCAATATAGTTACATACAGCGAGTCTTATACAGCACTTACACCAGCCAGCCTTACCAGTCAAGTTACATTCAGGAGTTACGAGTACATACACCGAGTCTTATAGTCTTATGCAGCAGTTACACCAGCCAGTGTTACCAGTCAATTACATTCAGGAGTTACATATAGCCAATCTTATACAGCATAATTTACATGCAGCCAGTCTTACTAGTCAGTTACATTCAAGATTAGATATAGTCAATGAAATACAGCAGTTTCACGCAGCCAGTCTTACCAGTCAGTTACATTCAGGTGTTACATACAACGAGTGTTATACACGCAATCAAGAAGTTACCAACGTGTCATTTTCAATAAGTGTTCTACAATGTCACTGTGTCCATATATTTATTTATACTAGTTTAATATTTAGCTTAGCTCGTATTTATGTATTAATATCTAATTAGTGATTATAGTCGTGATTAAATTCTGTTTCCTAACTCATTATGTTATTCTCATATTTCTTAAAACACCATCCTTTCAAAACCGTTCTCGAACTAAGCTACAATCTAACAATCAACAACCAACCATCTAATCGCTAAAATTATAGACTAGGCATATTATGCGAGACTATTCGTTCCTAAAATATAAAATATGGGAATTTAAAGTACGCAGAAAGTACTCGTATATTTAAGTATTTATGTGTATTTGTTTCATGACCAGCCTGTTACACGTTTTTCTTGATTAAGTGTAGAGTATCTTTAAGGACAGATATGAGCGTGAGCTCTGGGAACTGTCTTTGGTTTGGAAGAAAAAATTTTCTATTTATAATGATAAGATGATGCCGTCAAATATATAACTTTAAATAGATAAGTTCGAATATATTTAGCTCGTATTCAGTTCTGTGGTTAGTGAATCTTGTTCATAGTCCTTTGAATTTCACCCACTTAATTTCAATAATAAAAACAGAAAAAATACAAAGAAATTGATATTCATGATTTAAAAAAAAAAAATACAAAAAAAATTGGAAGATGGAATAGAGTGTCTGCTCGCGATTGTTGCAATACTAAGATTGGATATAGTAAAGTGTGGCAAGTGAGTATTGTGTATCTATAATAGAAAGAGAGGAATATGCGAGTCTTTCCAGTGAAAAGGCGTCCCTATGGGCCGTGGTTTATGTAGATAGGGACTACAAGCCCTTGGGACATACCGCACTTCTGATAAAATGCACCCCTCCAATATTTGGCTAAACTCAACACTTCCATTCAATGCTTTACACAATCGCTTACGCGGTCAGACACCTATCTCTCTCTCTGTACGCGCTGTATACCATCAAAGGCCCCAAGATGTTTGCCAACACTTTATACATTTCTTTCCTTTAACATTCAACACCTTTTTCTGTCACTTTTGTACATCTATCAATATTATGTTCAACATACAACATAAGATTCCAACTGGTGGTTGGTTATTTGAATTATTTTTTACTCTGTGTAAAATACAAAATACATTTGCATTTTGCACAGATCTTTTTACTTTCTCTTACTTCCGACTAGTAAGTGGCAGAAGTATTACGATGGTGCCAAATTATCTAAATTGAGTTGGAGAGAAAAAAAAAATCCGTCGGAAATTTATGTTTTTTAGGTTCCTTCTGAGTACGAAAAAATATTTTTGAGCAAATGGTCTATATGTGTGTGTGTGCGAGTATATATGTGTGAGAACAAAAATATAACGAAAATTGCAAGAAGTTCAATTATCGTACGATTATACTGAATTGTTTGTTCAGTTTTTTCTCAAAATCAGCTTCAATGATTTACTTTAAATTTCTACATACATAAATAAATACCTTTAGCTTTTTTTTTTTTGCAACGTTTTGCTGGGGGAATTGATTTTTTGGGGTTTCGATGGGAACTGGTTTTTTTACCAATATAAATATTGTATATATATATGTATTGTTAATATTCCGAAATTCGAAGAAAATCCGTTAACCAGGGATTATTATTATTATTTGTCTGAGGGAAGGGAAACCCTACGGTATCCAAGCCTCACTGGGCCCATATAGCTACCCCAAGAAAAGCAACAACAAACGGGGTCTAGAACAAATATCCAGACCGGGATCTAATCCATCTAAGATTCACCGCAGTCCGAATAAATCGGACAATAACCTTAAGCGGAAATAGTCTAAGCTCTTTCACAGACATCCTATTCCGACCAAAGGTCATGAACCTAATTTCCTCACAACCCAAGCAATCAGTCATAAGATGGATGGGTGTTTCCTCCTCTGTCTCACACACTCTACAAAATGGATCCGGGATGAGCCCCATTATGTAGAGATGTCTCCTTAAACCACAATGTCCAGTAAGAGATCCAACCAGATGCCTGAGAGCGCTCCGTGAAAAACACAGCAACGTCTCACTAATGGCCTTGTCCGGCCCCCGATGAGCATTTTGGACTGCCGAAAACCAACTGAGCTCATCCATAAGGATGAATGCTGTGAAGCTGTCCATGTCTGGAAGCCTGACAGAATGTGCCAGAAGACACGCCAACAGCAGGCTCGGGACCAATGAAAGGAAGAGAGGCGCCTAATTTGGCAAACCTATCCACCTCCTCATTCCCAAAAATTCCCATGTGACCTGGCACCCAGACTAGAAGCACATCCTTCAGAGAAGAAAGCTCTTCCAGTCTTTTAGAACATTCTAACACCAACCTGGAAGTGAAGACACATGAACTCAGCGCCTTCAGCGCAGCCTGGAAGTCCGAGCAGATACAAACACTTTTTAAGTTAATGTTACTACCCTCCCATCCAAGACACAACAAAGAATAGCATAAACCTCAGTCTGGAAGACCGTGGTCCATTCACCAAGTGATACTGCCAAATGATCTCCGGTCTCAAAATAGACCACAGCTCCAGATCTACCATCTATTCTGGAACCGTCTGTACACACCGGAAGTAATTATCAGGTATCACGCCAGACGGACTCAATCTTGACCAATCTTCCCTAGAGGGTAACCTGACACTGTAAGAATGCTCGAAAACAAAACTTTTCAACATACTATCAGAAGGAAAACCTGTAACAGAAACCTTCAAAAGCATCTCGCGATGAATGAAAGAGTGACCATTTAGCTTACCCTGCCAAAAACCTGCCTGTTTAAGTCTACAACAGGCTTTCATTGCAATAGTTTTCACCTCTACAAAGAGCGGTGGAATTCCTAATAAAGTCTCCATTGCAGCTGTAGGCGTGGTCCGCATCGGACCGGTCACCGCCAGACAAGCCAAGCGTTGAATATCCTCAAGCAGCAGCCTAGCGGATCTTATCTCAATGCGACGCCACCACACCACAGCCGCATATAACAACCTAAGTTAACCAGGGATGTTGAACGTTATAAAAAATAATTGGTAATTTTTGGAAATTTCACAAAAACTACTGCAATTATTTTCTTTAAACTTGGAAACGTTAACTGAACAGATGATAATTAGCGTATCACTTTTATTATAAAACAATTTTTTTCCTTACAAAATTGCTTTTAAAGAGTTTTCTGCCGTACGTCTGTGTGACATACATTTCAAATGGAAAACTTGAGTTTCTGTAATATTTTGGTGCTATCTTTTGGATTTCAGTGTAAACACAAACAATTTCTATCTGCTATTAGGCCTTCGTAATGTAATGGCAAGAGAGAGAATTAAGAGAGAAAGACAGACCATCTCTGGTACTCTCTGACTTAAGCAGGCTAGAATGGGAGAACCTGTATATAGGCCAGTGAGAATATATATATCGGATCTATCTATCAGATTCAACCATATACATCGCATCGTGCTATACCTCTACTCTCACCTTTTATTCTATAAAATCATTACAAGTCCAGTGCAGTCAATGTAAACTATTAGCTAAATTATAACAGTGTCTTCATAACTCGTCTAATTAATCAAACCTAATTTCTCTCCTCATCAACTCCATTATATTGGTGACAGCGTTTGAGAATCCCGCTTCAGCTTCAACATTTTCGAAGATAAAGGTAAGTCATTTCTTTCAGTTTTACATATTTACATACATTTATTACGTATATTTCATTACTTATTTATATTTCATTTTTACTCTGAATTCTTTTTACATTTAAAATCTTATCGACTTTTTTCCTTTTATGACAAGAGCCGATATCATTAAAGAACTCAAAAAACATAATCTCACAATAGGCGGTAATTTATTAGTTTGGAAAGAACGCTTATCGAAAATTAAGAATATGGCAACTTATACGATTGATGGCCAGCAAAAGACAGCCGATGAGGCAATCGCGTATCTTTTAAATAAGTGCAACACGGCAAATCCTGTGAATATCAGGAATCTCCAGATGATAAATAATCTATCTATATTCGACGGTTCGCACAATAATGGAGTTGATGAGAAGAGAAATTAGGTTTGATTAATTAGACGAGATATTAAGACACTGTTATTATTTAGCTATAAGTTTACACTGACTGCACTGGACTTGTAATGATTTTATAGAATAAAAGATGAGAGTAGAGGTATGACCCGATGCGATGTATATGGCTGAATCTGATAGATAGATATATATATTCTCACTGGCTTATATACAGGTTCTCCCACTCTAGCCTGCTCAAGTGAGAGAGTACCAGAGAGGGTCTGTCTTTCTCTCTTAATACTCTCTCTTGCCATTACAGTACCTATCACCTCTAGTCTATAACTATGTTAAGTCAATTGACTAAAAATTTCGAGAAAATTTGTCAATTTTATAATGGTTGTAGTAATAGTGGTAAGAAGTTAGGGGAGGGATTAGATTAAGTGATTAGCGTGCTGGACTTCTACGCGGAGGTCCCGGGTTCGAGTCCCGTGCTACCCTTAGATTTTTTTTCCTAGGAGCCGCTGGAGCTCATTGTTCGGTATTGGACAATGTTGTCTGCAACAAATAACACTATCCGGAGGCCGGCAGTGCACTGAGAAGGCTCCGGGCGCCAATGACCTTAGATGTTTTGACGCGCCTTAAATTAAAAAAAAAGAAATAACAAGGGACGATATTTGCTCAGTGGTAGCACGCTGAAGTCCCGGGTTTGTTCTAGACACGGGCTGTCTTTGAATTTTCTCTTTCTATAGGCTACTTCAGCTCATTGCCTAGTGAGTACAACAATAGAACACCGGTCGGAGTTCGGTAGTGCACTGAAGTCTCCGAGCGCCAATCGCCTCAGATGTTGATGCACCTTAAAATAATAAAAATTAAAACAAAAATAAAACAATTTACCAAAGTGGTTAATTGAAAGCAACTTCATCTTATTAAACTAAATCTGAGATAAACCCAAAATCGCAAGATTATATTTCTATCTTTGTTTAATCGAATTAATTAAAAGTATGATACTATTACTCTCACGAATTAATTGTACCATAAAAATACAATTCTTTTCAATAAAAATCATTATTAGTTGTGATAAGTCGAACAGAGAACTGAATGTATTAATTTTTTACTTTCTCTTACTCCTAGTAAGAGGAAGTATTGTAATCGTGTAAAATTTTCGATATCGAGTTTTCACCGGAAATATCCGTTTTGAGGTGCCCTGAGCCCAAAAAAGTGGTTTTTAGCAGTCTGTGTGTGTGTGTGTGTGTGTGTGTGTGTAATGAAGTGTGTATGTTAACAGCATAGTCTCAAAAAAGAAAAAACCATAGAAAAGTTGAAAATTGATTCTGTTTAGATAATCACCGTGGGGGAGTCTGACACTCTCCTACTTCTCTGTACAATTCCTCAACCGGAAAGTACACGTTACTAGTTTATTTGTTTACTTTTTTTGCGTTATTCTCAAAAATGGCCCGCGATTTTCTTTAACTTCAAACAGCAACCACACATTCAAAGATCTACAAAAAACTTTTATCTAAACATTCTATCTTGAAAATCTTTTTACGGCACCTTTTTGGGAGGGGTTGGGGTTAGATTTTTTATCAAAGGCACCTAGTTTGATTATACTCTATCACTAGTTAGAAATAAATAGATGGCTGAAATTCCGAATTTCAAGAAAATTAGTAAACCGGAAGTGCGCTTTTACTGAACAGTTTTTTCAGTTTTCGACGAGTTTCATTAAATTTGGTACACAAACTATAAAATTTATCAATCATCATTTTGAGAACTGGAGTAAGAGAAAGTTGTGTGAGTGTTTCACACCAGATTTTTTTTTTTTAACACTGCTAATAATAATAAGAAGTAAGCAGTTTTACTGATTAGATTGGGGAGAAATCCGTCTGGAAAAGGAGTAATCAAGCACCACCACTTCATTCCCTTGGCGATCGTAACTTAGAATCGCTTTTAACGGCCGCTACTTACGCCCAATATTCATGATTAGTCTGGTTGATGATGAAATCTTTGTCCTGTAAACTAGGCTCGTTGTAGTAGATAAATTTAAAGTGAATTAAATTCCATTGATCCGTTTGTCTCTTCCTCTTTTCAAAGTTTGTTCAATTGGTATGTATGTAAATATACTTGATTTACATCTAATTAAATATTCTACTAGCATTGGTTGTCCACGGTCCAAAATAAAAGAATTGGTGAAAAAAAAACAACTTATAATTTAGCAATTTGTAAATGGTATTTCTACCAATTTAAAATTTATCTTGTGCATGGGATTCTTAACCCTTTGGAAATCCTGGAAAAACTTCTAAGTATTTGAGTGAGTCTTGGTAGACATATCAACTCATTATCAATAAAATTCCTCACACTGTAAATAATACAATCCTAATTTCTTTCACTTATAAATTGGATGTAAGAAATTGCAGCATATCCATCTCTATAACATCAAGATATTTTTCTGTAAACTTTAATAAATATTTTCCAGCAATTTCCGACGAAAAAATTTGAACTAAAAAAAAAAATTAAAAAATAAGAAAAAGGTTTTAAAGACGTTTTTTTTTTTTTTACTTTAAGACGCGTCATCATCATGATCATTGGCGCCCGGATCCTTCTCAATGCACTGCAGGCATCTGGACAGGTGTTTCTCATTACAGACAACACTGTCCATCACCGGACAGTGAGCTGCAGAGGCTCCTAGGAAGAAAAAATTTAAGGGACTCAAACCCGGTCTTCCGCGTGGAAGTCCAGTACGCAAAGAAAATGTTTGAAATTCTAAATATAATTTTATATATATATATGTGTTACGCTCAAAGACCGAAAACGCTCATTGAGCGAAAAAACAGCTCACAACGCGTTGTGGTCACTGTAAAACATCTACATCGTGAAATTCGTGTTAGGGCTCTTATGAAAACGCTCACGACGCCTTGTTGCATTCACAGAAAGACCACATAACAAAATTCGTGTCGTGGCTATCATGCTATATGACCACAACGCATTGTGGCAATAAAGAAAAGCCATGACGCGTATGGAACCATATTAGAATACGACGCGCAGTGATTTGCGCTATGGGTCCTACTAGTCTCGAAACTTTTTGGTAGATATCCTTAGGAAATATTTTTTTGTCCTGTAATAAGTACCAGACCGACAATGTCCTTAATGCCCTTTCTGCTGCGAAAAATTGAAAACCGCTGCATGACGTCTTGTCATTAAATACCATATAAAGAAATTGTGTCATTAAAATAAAAGGACATGTTATTTATTGGGATTACTTTATATTTAAACAAAAAAAAATCATTTCATATTTTTCTGTACTCATGATAAAACTGCGATTAGTGCTTCTTTCCACAAAGTCACGTAATTTATCATAAAACACTTCTTTTTATAGGTCATGATATACGATCACCCTCAGAAACAGACAAGAAATCAATAAACAACTCTAATGATGGTTTAATGCGTCGTTGTACTCAAACCGACAAGTTACAATCTGTCCGTCGTGATATGGTTACACCAACTAGTGCTTAGAACGCGTCATGGCTTTTCTTCATAGCCACAATGCGTTGTGGTCGTATAGCATAATAGCCACGACACGAATTTCGCTATGTGGGTCCTTTCTGTGATTGCCACAACGCGTTGTGAGCGTTTTCATAAGAGCCATAACAGGAATTTCGCGATGTGGATGTTTTACGGTATCCACAACGCGTTGTGAGCTGTTTTTTCGCTCAGTGAGCATTTTCGGTCTCTGAGCATAATATATATACATATTTGTGTGCCTGTATTTGTGTTTAACAAAATATCTCAAAAACGAAAAAATCACAAGAAGTTCAAACTTCGCTTTAATTACCATCATCGTATTTGACAATAAAGTTTTGATCAAATTCCATAACCGAAATGGGAAAACATTAACGGAATGATTTCTTCAGTTTTTTTGGTCAGGATTTTTTTAGAAAATGGCTTCTAATGATTTCCTTAAAACTTCTGTATTATTTACAACCATGAATTCTATCATTTTTTTATTGAAGCATTTTTTTCTGAAAGATTGTATTTTGGGAGTGGGCGATCTGGGGGGGGAGGGGGAGCAACAATATATAAAGTTGTCCTCTAAAGAACCACTTCATTAGAATACGTATGGTTCTCCCACCTATATAATATTAATTGCATTAATAGATATTGATTTTAGGAATTGCTGATGAATCTGTGATGTGTTAAATGTCAAATATTATTTGAATTTGTTCCAATATTATTGACGCTGTTTTCTGTACTACTCCTGTAATCACTTCAACCTTCCTTGGTTTAGGCAATGTAAAGCCATCATTTCTATTTTATATGTTGTGGCAAATGAGTGAAATTTGTCAATATTATAACTTATTGTACTACAATAATAAGAAAAAGTCATGTGAGTGTTTCACACCAGATTTTTTACTTTCCTCTGGGCCTCCTATAGAGTACGTTATTGTAAATCGTGGTCAAATTTTCTATACGGTTTTCACTGGAAAATCCGTTTTTGGACTCCCCTGAGTCCAAAAAAAGTGGTTTTTAGCGAATGGTCTGTGTGTATATGTACGTATGTGAACAGCATAGCTCAAAAACGAAAAATCGCAGAAAGTTCAAACTTCGTATTCTGTTTGGGTATCACCATGGGATCCGACACTAGGCCAGCGGTCAAAATTCCTCCACCGGAAGTACCACTCTACTAAATGTTTTTTTTTTTTTAACTTTTTTGCAATTTTCTCGAAATAAAGCTGCAACGATTTTCTTTAAACTTGGTATATCAACTACACTTAAAAAGATCTACAATTTTTATTTGAAATATTTCTCCGGAAAAATGAATTTAAGGGCACTTTTGTGGGAGGGATGGGTTTAGGTTTTTGTCTAAAGTCCTATCTTAGTTGATTATACAATTCTACCATCCAAACAAAATTAATTAGAAATAAATAGATGGCCAAAATTCCGAGTTTCAAGAAAATAAGTAAACCGGAAGTGCGCTTTTGCCGAACTTTTTTCAACGAATTCCAAAGAATTTCATCAAATTTGGTACACAAACTATAAAATTGTCAATTACAATTTGAAAACTGGAGTAAGAGAAAGTTGTGTGTGAGTGTTTCATACCAGATTTTTTTTTTCCTGGAAAAGG